>JABAJZ010006892.1:0-28411 GCA_018857265.1 Termitomyces sp. T32_za158 | reverse complement strand
CGTGTCGGGAACCAAATATGGTACAATTAGGCGCGGTAAGCGCGATGTATATACTACAAGTAACCCTAGCGGTTACACTGCCCCTAAGCAAGGTTCCAAGATAACAGTTCCGTATGGCTGACGGCTCCTCAGCAAAGTACCCATTCATGATCCTTGTACGGTAACTATTCCTATGTGATTGTATGATGAAAAAACAGTGTAGAATTACCATAGTCAACACTGATATGAATTGATACTGATCTGAATTGATGTGTATAAACATGAACAGGTGATAGAGAGAAAGATGCCAAACCCATGTCAAGATGCCAAATCTGTGTGTCAAATCACATGGTGGACGTACGGCATTAAGTAAGAGGGCACCTTGGATGAGAAAGCACAGAGATCTGCTCTGGGTGGGAATATACCTCTAGAAGGGCCCTCTGCTAAGTTGTTGACTGTCAAGACTCAGACCACAGTGATCCAAATCTCATTTGACTGGAAAATGTCAACAATTCATCGCAGAACCGCGTTTTGCTCCGAGTTCCATGACCGGCTGGCTGATAGTGCCTCCACCATGCCTGAATTGTCTGACCAAACAATGACATGGCACTTCCTAAACCCAGCCAAAACGAGTGTCTGCACAGCCAAGTCAACCGTGACCATCTCAGCCCCAGTCAATGTCTCTAGTGTCTGAATGCCACCCATCTTTTAGTTTCCATGCCAATCATTTGTTGTCTAATACAAAGCCGATACCCCACAAGGTCGAGGCATCTACAAAGAGTTGATTCGATAAGGGCTCCAGCGGGTGGATAATCTTTGTTCCACACCAAGTAGCCATCAGGGTCTCTTGCCACCACTTGATATCTGCCAGAACTGCGAGACTCAGTTTGTGCCGAAGGAAGGGGGAAGAAGATTGTGGAAACTTTGATCGAAAGGCAAAGAGGGCTGGGAGATGGGACCATCCGTTTGGGACGACCAGGCATATATGATTGAGAGTGCCAATGAGAGATTCTGTTTCTTTCAAGGAGACGGAGACCCCTGGCTGCCACTTCTCCAATTTGAGCAAGTACTTGATACGTTTCTTCTCAAGTAGCTCTACTGTTTTTGCATCAAGGGACCAAAGGAACCCAATGTATGTGAATGAAGTGGAAAAGGGGGCATGTTTGTCCTTTGCCCAGGGCCAACCAAGATCCTCAGCCATGGCCCAAATGAGTGATTTGTTGTATGCAAAGGAGTAAGGTGGGACCGATGTCTTAGGGTAGCAGAAAAAATGAAATCATTGACCCACTTAAGCACTGCTTCAATGCCATAGTGGATGTAGATGTACACAATGGCATCCGCCACTGAACCGAAGATTCCTGGAGCGCACAAGATACTAAAATTCAGTCTGAAGTCAAAGTGCACAAGGTCATTTATCATTACGGCTAATAATGGCCAGTCTTTCAGTCGTGTAGAAATGTTACAAAATGCTGAATCTACATCAAAGACCGATGCCTCTGTCCCTGGTGGGGCATCTGCCACGAGAAGCCAACACGCAGAGAAAGTGCCCCAGTCACATGTGAAAATGGAAGCATCTATAAGAGAATTTATCAAAGGAACTAACAGATTGTCCCAGGTGTAAGATAGGTCGAGTGTGACCCAAAGCTTGCCACCCACACTAGTAATAACATTGAGAGGAGTTGAGCAAAAAGGACCAAACAGACTGAGAGCAATATGTGGGGGAAAACCTGGTGAAATGCGGCCCAATGCAATTTCCTGAGCGTATTTAGAGATGATGAAATCATGTGCTTCTGGAGTACGATAATGATTCTTGGGAGTGAAAGTTGAGTTGAGAACATAAGAGTCGAGACCAATGCTGAAACCATGTTGAATACCCATTGGAACCGCTGCAAACCTGTCCAACACCCCAGCTGCTAACAGCGCCACCTCCCACCTGTCTGCCTTGAGTGGGGTGGACAGGGGAAAGAGACTCTCAAGCAGTGCAGGATTGTGCCCCATGGGTGGAGGCGCCACACAGAGAGCAGATGTGGGTATGATGGCAGTCAGAACCTCTGTCACAGTGGGAGAAGCTGTTGAAAGTGTAGCAGACAGAGCAGCCATCCAGGGATTTCCAAGACTATCCATCCTTTCGCATGAACTTTGGTGTGTTGCAGCAAGATGTGAGGCAATGGTCAGTGGCACTGCAGGCAAGGCAATGGGTGTGCTGGGATGGCGAATGACAGTGTTGAGATGACCCTGCTGGCTAGTCCCTAGATCTGCTGAGTCCCAAGGAGTGAGACTTTGCAAGAAAGGACTCCATTTCCATGATGCGAGTGTTCATGGTCTCCACCTGGGAGGTATGCAGATCAGACAAGCACTTGTGCCAGATACATTCTGGAAGGTATCCATGCAGAAGGCATATGACTTCCACAGAAACAGACCACGCAAGTGCCGGTCGTAATGAAGGACCACTAGAAAAAGCAAGCGCATGTTGTTCATATTCTTCAAATATTTGAAGTGGTGAGCAAACAAGTCCACAATGACATTAGCGACATGGCCACCAGACTGCAATTCATCGCCTGCCCAAAGATGTTTGTGCATGGCCTCAACCAGGTTATCAGAAGCACCACACCATTCATCAAAGGACAGCTTGTCCTCCTTCGAGATGTTGAACGAGGCCACCAGCAATCTCAGCTTGCCGTTGGAGATGACAAAAGCTGATTTGGGTGGAGGCAGCTCATGTGCAGCCAAATGGCAGGCCTCATCTGTGAGCAAGTTCAAAGAGATATCCGAGCATCCCCCCTTCAAGAGCACGAATGACTCTGTGAGGGAAAACCTTGTCTGCTGCCGAGAGCATCCTCCCCACCTCCAGGGAAAGGCTGTGTAAGACGTGGCCAGGGCAGGGTGCGGCGTCCAGCAGTGAGCCTGCAGGGCTGTCATGTAGGAGGATGCCAGGGGTGCGCTCAAAAAGGGGTACAGGCGCAGTTGTGGCACTGACATGTGAAAGGGTCCTAGATGCCCTGTCAAGGGTGCCTGGGACTGAGGAGGGGCGAAGCACAAAGGGCTCCCCCAAGGGTGGGGCAATCATGGGAGGGCAAGGCCTCTGAGAGAGTGCCGACCCAGGTGCAGCTGAAGCCAGGGCTGCCAGAGGGAGCTGCATGTCCAGTAAGCCCACACAAACCTCCAACTGGGGAGGTGCCACCGAGCCTGGTCTACTATGTGAATCAAGCCTAGGTGAGGCAACTCTGGGAGCTGCCACTGTTAGCTGTGCAGGTGAGTTGGGTGTCACTGAGCCCAGTCCACCACGTCAATCAAACCTAGGTGGGGCAACTGGGAGAGCCACCACTGTTGGCTGTGTGGGTGGGTTGGGCATCAGGGGGAGAGGCGTAGGAGGCCCAGGGGGTATCTCAGAGCTAGGGCACACTGGGGGAGCAGCGGTGGAACCCCCAACCTGCTTGCATTCGCAAACCCAGAGCAAGTGTCGCATAACATCTGGGATAGTGGTCAGCCCCAGCAGGCAATAAGGAGGCAAGCAACAACGGGGAGGACATGCGAACGCCTATGAAGATATGCGAACACCCCTGAAGAAGGTGACTCTAGAGGCCGAGGGCACATGAGGCTACCTCCCCACTAGGCACATAAGACCGCCACCTCAATGAGAGGGGACCACTACCTGGGCACATAAGGCCCCTAGGGTGGCAAGAGCAAGACAAACCATGGCACAAAATGGCCAGGGTGCAAAGGCCTCTACGGCAGCAAGAGCTAGGCCAGAACATGGCACAAACACAGCCAAGGCACAGAAGGCCCGCCGTCGATGGCCCAGGCACAGCAGGCCATGAGCAGAGGTACAAGAAAGGGGACGCCAACGAAGAACCCCACAATGAAAAACCCCACAACCAACAAGAAAGGGGGGGGAAGGAGGACTCACCCTGCCTGGACACCAACAGTCTGTATGCCTGCAGAATGCGTCAGAGCTGAAAGGGTTATAGCATGCACATCATTCTCATGCGCCAAAGGAGTAGGAATGCGATCTGGAGTTTCTCTCTGATAAGGATCCAGCAAGGTCGAGCGCTGTCGTGTCCAGCAAGGGGCCACAGGCAGTGAGGGAGAACGTGGTGGGGAGGCCCAGGACGACCCCAAAGCCTCACCAGACCGCATATATTTGCGCCCGGATGTGGATATACCCAGGATCCCACTTGCTGCGTCAAGGCCAAGGCGAGCACTAGCCTGGGGACCCTGCAAGAGCTGGTCAACATCAGACAGTGAAAGTGGCTCTTCCTGCTTGTCCTCCACCACAGGCTGAGGACGGGCGCGTTTGGGAATCGGCCCTGCAGGCAAAGGGGCTGGCCTCCTTGTAGGCACCAGAGTCGGCCTGATGTCTGTAGCTGTTCCTACTAGGAACGGCGAGGCTATGTCAAATACCAGTAATCTGCTCACCTGTTGAGATGGGACCCTGTGGCTAGGTGGCATGGCCTCATCCACCATGCCACGTCCAAGTCCTACACCCTTCCCATGCATCTTCATAATTCAGTGTTAACAGGAACCACATAGAAGAATAAAACCACGTAGTGAAATAGTGAACGAATAAACGGATACCAGCCTGTCACGTCATGACAAGTCACGTCACAAAATACATCCCCCATTCCTCCCGGTTCTCCTTCCTGGAGGATTCCAAATCCAGTTAATTTCAAAATATCATTTCAAGATTTTTGTCAAAACCATCAAAAAAATATTGTAAGCAAACTTGAAATGGTATTGCAATGATACACATTTCCATTTGATACTACCTTTGAAATGCATAGCATTGAAATCACTGCTGGGGCCAGAACCTGTTTTAGGTGGCAAAATGGTTCAAGAAACCTGTTATGTGTTTTTCAGCCAGCTTTTTCCTGCAGAAAAAGCTGATTTTCCTTTGTTTTAAACACTTTTTCCATTAGAAACTGACAAAGTGGAAATGGTATAATGTTTCCTTGTCTGTTTTTCCTAAGGAAACACCATTGGGTGCCAGCAGTAAATACTAGTCTAAGTTTGGTTACAATACTTTTTCTATGGTCTTGACAAAAACATTGAAATAATATTTTGAAATCAATTGATTATTTTTAGTGTATTTTTACATTGTTTTCATTGTTCACCCAGTGATATGTGGTCGTTGCGCATGCAACCAAATAACATACAACAGTTCTCCTCCCCCTGCAGGACTTGGCCTTGCCGTGTCAATGGCTGACGTGCGCGCTCTCCTCAAATCTAAACGACAAGAAGTGAAAATTACACATCACTTTGCTTCATATACCTCCTCAGGCCAGCTCCGCTGTTCAGCATGTGGAACACCTGTCAAACACGCGTCTGCTTGGGAAGGTCACATAGGAAGTAAGGCTCATCGGACGAATGTCGCGCGGATAAAGGAGGAGGAGCGACAACGGCACGAGGAAGCGGAACGGCAAGCGCACGCTGCAGCTGAGGCCGCAAAACAGTCGTCTGTGGAATCAACTAATGGGAAACGCAAAGCTACGGAAGACGATAATGATGAAGATGACCCAGATATGGACGTTGATTCTACGAATGACATTGCCAATGCTAAAAGAAGACGCGTCGGTCCTGCCCCTGGAGGCTTTCCAGCAGACTTTTTCTCGGACCCCTCACGCGCACCTATACCAACAACGTTTGACTCTGATGATGAAGACGAAGATAATCCTCCAGATGCGTCGAACCAAACTTCCAACGGACCCCCACCATCTACTAGACCACGAACCGCTATTGATCTCGAATATGAACTTTTCCAGCGTGAGATGGCCATGCTGGGCTCAGGCCCACCTGCTGATCAGCCTGACACACGCGAGGCCTACGAACGCGCGACGGTGGTCGCGGAGCCTGAGCTTATAGAAGTTGACGAGACCCCGGGTGGGTTCCCTGCGCAGGAGCAACAAATGGACGCAGAGGCAGAGAAGGAGAAGCAAGGTGAGGAGGAGCGAGAGCGGAGACGGAAGGAGCAGGAAGACAGGGAGCTTATCATGGATCGGTTGATGGATGAGGAACGCGCGCAGGAGGAGGCTGATCAGCGTGTTCTATCTATGAAAGCAAAGTTTGAGGCACTGAAGAGAAAACGAGAGGCAAAGAAGGCTAACGCTCAGGAGTCGGCGTCGTGATGTTTGTAAGTATTGCAATGCTATCTTGCTTTGAATCAGTTCAATGATACATGCGTGGAGTGCAGGTAATGAGGCAACGACGCTACGGACTAATCTCGTCATGTATAGATGGACTCCCAGTCCACCTCCGACCCCGATAATTCGGGAAAAGTTCAAGTGGAGAACTTTATCAGACTGCTTAAGACTGTGTTTCCGCAAGCCCCCTTGAATTCTTGCGCCTTGCTGTCATGGTGAGGTCAAGTTGCGAGGCTTAAATCAAGCGGAAACGTCGGTTCATAAAAAAGGCATGAGCAAGTATTGGTTGCTGTAAATCAATAATATGAATAGCATTACAAGTGAGCCATCCTCGAAGAAGTAGCATGAACACCATCTATGTCGATAAGTATCATGATTGGCACAGGAACAGTGATTAGTCCATCAAATCAAATATCCTACATCAACCATAACGATCACGATCATGGCTCAACAGATATTTGTCTCCGTCAAGTAAAAGATTGATTGAATTATACTCGACACTGAGTGGACTTCTGGAAACAGCACTCGTGGTATGCACCGCGTGCCCATCCAACATCCTCGTAAACAATGTTGCAGGCTCTCTTGACGCCCTTGCGCGGGCGTTTCGAACTGACGACGAGTCTCAAGACAACAACGCCTCAGACATTAGCATCACAGGCGGGGCAAGATGAGCTGGCACCGGAGAACTTTGCGAGAGATGTGATTGTTGAGTTGATGAGGAATTCGGTAGAGAATTTGAAGCTTGCTGAGGATACAAGGACGAAGATCCAGGTAAGTTGACCTCCTTTAATAGAAGAGATAGGTATTGAGGGATATTTAGGTGTTGGCAGAGATACAGCGGATGCTTCAGCAAAATGTGGCTACGAAGGACGTGTTTCGGGAGCTCGACGGGTTTCTCATCCTCATGAGCCTACTCTCAAATGTTCAAAATTGTTCAAACGTCCTTGTAGATGAACAGATGCTCTCTGACGTACTCGAGACAACACGTCTAATTATTACCGACCTCTCAGAGGCAATGTATCAGCACATTGAGAATGCAGAGTATTTCAGGGTATGTGTCTATAATCCTTCACGTCATGACCTATTGATTGGAACTTCGACAGACTGTCGTGGGGTACGAGTCGCTCGAGGATGCACTGCGCAGTCTTATCACCAATCCACAAACCGTCGACCATATCCTAGGACTTTTGCTCGCTCTCGCCACACATGACTTCAGTTTGTCCGACGTCTTCACGACTCTGCGCGCGACGCCGGAGGACGAGCTAGACACGGCTCTGGCAAAGATTGAGGGACGCCTGGGTATGATCAAACGACCAGGTGCAATCCTGATAATATGGAACGCGATACCACAAGCTGCAAGTGACGACGACGCGATGCGTTGTGCCATACTCAAACTCTTCGAACTACTTTCTCTCGCGAACCATCGGAACCAAGCTATCCTGAGTACCCTGGGCCTCGTCAAGTCCTTGTTCCTTCGATTTTACAGTGCAAGGGTCGATCCTTCTGTCACGGATAAGGAACGTAATATTCTGCAAAAACTACTAAGGAAATTGCTAGATATGGGCGCGACGACGTCCGAAGCGCGGCTTATTTTTCAGAAGACGATTAGGGAGGATAAGACGCTTGATACGGAGATTTTGGATGTTGTCAGGTTCGGGATCAAGTCCAGGTGGCTTGAGCATTTCTCGATGGAGTCGCCGGCTGCGTTGGTACTTGAAGAAAGGAATATGCGTGGATTACCGTCTTCTGGGTTCACGTTTATGGTACGTTGGGTGCATCTAGGATGCCTCTATTCCATGTTCTGATCCCTGCAGATCTGGGTTTGGGTTTCTTCTCTCCCTCAAGCTTCTCACCCCATATTTACGGTCAAGGTGGCGGGCAAAACTATTTTGTCTCTTTTACTTGACGAGGAGGGCAATCTTCAATTGTCCTCTTCGGCTGAACCCAAAACGGCGCTCTTTAGCAGCTCGAAAGTACATAAACTGCGATGGACCCATCTAACGTTGGTGCATTACCCCAATCGTACTTCACACCCAAGTATTCGTGAGTTCGGCTTTTTGACACATCAATGCCTTGTTAATCTGTCTTAGGTATCTTCCACGACGGTGTACTGAGCGACACCCTGGATTGGGCGTACCCCAAAGCAGAAGCTGCCCAACTTGGTACATTTGTCATTGGCGACACCTCTCAAACAGCGAAAATGAGTTGGTGCTTCGCTTCCTCATATCTGCTCACCCTTCCGCTAGGTCCTCTAATTCTCTTCCTCGATATCTAATCCCTCATTTACTTGTTGACCTGTAGACAACGATCTCCCCCGATTCATACACCACTTGGGACCACGATACGCTGGAAATTTCCAAGACACCTCGCTCATCAAGTTCCTCACATACGATGCCTCTACCTCACTTAACATGTTCCTCGCCAATTACGCTCCAACCCAGCCAAACTCTGCAGCTCAATCGACTATCCTCAAAGCCGTGAAGCGCGGGCTTGCCATACCGGAGAATGCGATTCGCTTTGCAGTGTCACCTCTTAATGCACGTCAGTCCGGTCCATGTGCGGCGGTACCGGTTAACGGATTCACGAGAAAGTTTAAGAACGAGGGAGATGTGTTTGTGGTGAAGGTAGCGTGTTTGGATGCCGCCTTGTGGAAGATTGGTGGTGCCGCAGTCGTGTTGAGGCTGGTGCAAGTGGCTCACGTACGTCCTGTGATTTCCCGGTCCTCTTCAATGGTGGGTTGATTTGGTAAAATCGCTAGACGCAACATGAGCTATCGAGGGCGTTAGGGGTGCTCTCAGATGGGCTTAGGAATAGCTGGCAGAATTCGGAAGATATGGAGAAACTTCGTGAGCCTTATCCTGGTTTTGATTTGAGTTCTTTAACGAGTTTTTACGTAGGTGGATACGAGATTTTGGCTGATCTTCTGCGAAGCAAAGCTGAGCTGATTAATGTCACTGGTTTTGAAACACTATTTGAGTTCTTGGGTATGAACTTTCGTTGCCTCGAGTGCGTCATTGATCTTGTCTCATGCTCTGCAATTGCAATGCTCACTTAGTTTTCTCTAGTCAATCCACAGTTGTAAACGTAGTTGCGTACAAGGCAATTGCGCTGGATTTTGAGCTCTGGTCCCGCACTAAACCTGAAATTCAACAAATGTATCTTGAGCACTTCCCCACCTTACTCCAAACCAGTCGATATAGAAAGTTTAACAACCGACAAAAGTTTGCCAAGATAGGGTTAGTTCGAAAGCTGCTTTTTGCTCTGCAGATGGACTGGTTCCACCAGGAGATGGTCCCGTTAATGTTGGATGCTCTGAGGGCTGCAATTCGCTCTCGCTTTTCCAAAGAGGACACTATAAAACCGGTCGTTGCTTATCTTGCTGCTAATCTACACGAAGGTCCGTTTTTTTTCTGTCCAATAAAACTGCATACATGTTCGAGAATTAAGTAGTTCCATAGATCCAAAGGGCGTCAGTTCTCCTTACTCCCCAATTTCACGCATAGACTACATGCATCCTCAAGAGAAGGCAGAGCAGGTCTTAGAAATCCTCATCTCTACCATTTCAATACAGTCCTACCATACTCAATTCGCCGCTTCCCTCCCGCTCATCCGTATCTGTCTCTTATTACTCGATGATCGGCCCACCTCCTCCGTCGCTACACAGATCCTGACGCTAATTGGCGTGAGCAATACGATTTCGCCCTCCTTTAGTCGAAGGTTTGAGCTATTCAAGGGATGGAGCGTGTTGCAAACTATCCTTCCGTATTGCTGGGATCCCAGGGTCAACCAGGCTTCATTCGATATACTCCTCGGTCGGTTTAATCATGTTAAGAAGTCGCCTAGTCATCCGCCCAACACGGTGGTTTGTCCCAACATTTTCCCTGTCATATTGTCTGCGCTTCAAAATGGACTTGTTTCAGTAGCCAATAACTGTTACGTCTCTGATAACCTCGATAGTATGTTCATTTTTGTCTCAATTTCGATCTCTCAACCTCTAATCCATATAGACGCGTCTACTCAGCTTTCATGGACAACAGAATTGAGCATGGAAAAGCTTGCTGAGGAGATCATGGGCCTGTACACGTCTAGTTCTACCTTCCGTGAAGTTTTCGAGTCCCAGCAGACGACTCAACTTTTCATCGACTCTTTCAAGACTTTTGTCGATAAATTGAAAGCTGCATCTGAATTGAATCAATGGACGAGACGTATCCTGGAGAAGATCGCTCATTTTGGGCTGACACTTGCCCTTGAGCCTTTCATTTCTGGTACACAGAAAAATGAGGTATCTCATATTTTTTCTCATCATAAAAGAATCTTATTCAAGTACTCAACCAGATGCTGGACACAGTTCAGGCGGCGAATACTTTGCTCAATCCAGCAGCAGAGAAACTATCAATTGATCCGAGTTTAGTTGCTGATACTCGATCTATGCGCCAGCGGATTGCATCCGCTAGGTTCAGTATTCACGTTGGCGAAGGGAAAATCATTAAAATTATGGCACGCATGGAGGAATGGAGGAAGACTATCCAGGTTTCTGAGCGCAAAAGACTGCGAAAGACGGTTTTGGATCTGTGAATCTAGATTTCCAGGTTGTGATTTACATGCTCATTTGACTGCACAGACGGGAAACTCGGCGGCAGATATCGGCTCTGCATGAATGGTCTAATCGATTGACGTCTGAACGAGGACTTTGGCCCGAACAGGGTACTCGAATTTGGCGACTTGACGAGACCGAAGGACCCTCTAGAACAAGGTATGTACGTTGCAGGCGGATTCTCTTACGTCCCAGCTCAATAAATTGGCATTCAAGGAAGAGGCTGGAACCTCAAAGTGAGAAGCCTCCGAGCCCTAGAGTAGATTACAACGACGAGAGTATTCGTGAAATTGAAGTTCCCGATATCGATGTATCAGCGTCTCAGCAGCAAGTTGAAGTGCCGCCTTGGGCAGAGTCGTGCGAGATATCTACGATTGAAATCGATGGTATGGATTGCACAGTTTCTCAATACCCTTTGTCACTGATTTTCTGATGTAGATAAGCAGCTAGCAGAGGATATTTCGGAGGACAAACATCGTAGAGTACGCCATGATCTCGAACCCGGAGATGTTATAGAGGCTGTTGGCACTGTCGCTCGGATCGCCGGTGTAGATTCTTCTCGTGAGACTTCTGCTCATCCTTTCACCGTCATGTTGAGTTGTCTTTGTAGCCGGACTGCTGATCGTCGGAAAGACACATCTGTACATGCTCGACGGGTTGGTTGAGAATGACGAGGGTGAAGTAATCGAGGCCCGTGATGCCCCAAAACGGCTCTACCTTGTTCCAGGAAGCATCGTTGAGCTCGATGGTCCCCAAAGGGCTCAGCGCTGGTTAGTTTTATATCGCTTCAATTTTATTATGAATTTACCTCGCATATCAAGGTCGCACGATCAGGTCGCCGCCTTCAGCGAGAAGACGTACCTATTCCGGGATGTTGCGTAAGCTTCCCTGAAGATTTCTACCAGACAATGTCTTACCAATCTCATGTAGTCTTGAAATATACTTCAAAGACAGCCGATCCTTGTTGATTGTTTTCCTGGACAAAAAGAAGAAAACGGAGATTAATCAACGCCTATCTTCAATTGTCGGGAGGTATTCTGATGACTTATCAAATCAGAAGATACCTATGCTTGGTCGCATGAGTTCAAAGGTTTCTGGCTGGAGAGCAGATGAGCTCCTCGCTGCACAAAGGAAATGGCAAGCACGTGAGATTAGCAATGTATGTGCTACCTCTTGGTCAAGCAGAGCGGCTGATAAGTTGGCTGTAGTTCACCTACATTAGTATTTTGAATCAGCTCTCTGGTCGCACGCCGAGTGATGCAACTCAATACCCAATATTCCGTGAGCCACGTATGCTTCTGGTCTAAATCAATATTGACATGTCACAGCATGGGTAATCCAAGATTACACATCACAAACGCTGGACTTACATTCTCCAGAGACATACCGAGAGTAAAGCTTCTTTTGATTGTCCCGAATAATCACTCATGTATATCCATCAGTCTTACAAAGCCTATGGGAGCACTTACACCAGCTCGTCGTGAAGCAGCCCAGACGAGATATGCTAGTCTCCAAAGTGTTAATGAACGGCCATTCCATTACGGGACACATTTCAGTTCTTCCATGATTGTGTGCCATTTCCTGATTCGGTTGTCTCCATACACTAGTATGTTCAAAACTTTGCAAGGCGGCGATTGGGATCTACCCGATCGATTATTCAGGTATTTTTGGAAGCCTGAGTCCTCCATTGAAACTTATCCGTTTTATGAAGCGATGTACCAAGGGCATATGATTCTGCAGCAAATGACGTCCGCGGTGATGTTCGCGAGCTCATACCTGAGTTCTATACTTGTCCAGAGTCTGTGCCTTTCTTTCTCCCGTCGTGCCAATAGGACTAAATTTTATAGGTTCCTTGAGAATATCGCGAACTTGGACTTTGGTGTACAACAGAATACGGGTGAACGTATTCACGATGTAAAACTACCTCCCTGGGCTCGAGAGGACCCTCTTTGGTTCATCGTGCTCAATCGCAGGGTGAGTAGGATTAATATTTGTTAAACACAATGCTCATACCACCCATTTCACTAGGCACTGGAAAGTTCAATTGTGAGCGAAAGCCTTCCTGCTTGGATTGATCTTATCTGGGGCATCAAACAACATGACCCCGAATCCTTGAATGTTTTCCAACCTTTATCATACGAGGGATCAATCGGTTCGTTGTCCCCATCTCCGCACTTCCAAAATTGCTGATTATTCTCGAAAGACTTGGATTCGATCACTGATGAGCTTGAACGTGAAGCTACGGTCGGTATCATTCACAATTGTAAGGATGGATCTTTCTTTTCTTCCTTCGATACTCATTTTATCAGTCGGCCAAACACCTCGCAAACTCTTTTCCGCGCCGCATCCTCCGCGCCTTAATCATGGCTTGTCCACTCTTCCTGTCGGTGTTCTGCATGGAATAGAGGAAGATCCGCATCTCCTTGTACAAGGAAGCCGTTGCTTCAGAGGTGATACTGTGTTCGCCCTTACAATACAATCATGATGCTTAAACCTTTCCTAGATCTCGGAGGAGATACCCCGGTTCGCGAGCTGTGCCTTGACATCATCGGCGAGAAAATAATACCTTGTCCGGAAGGGGTTTTGTGTGCCCCTTTCTATCCCCACGAGCAGATTGAATGGCGACCAGGAGGAGCTGAATTACGTCTAGTCGTAGACCATAAGGTAGTTTGAATTTTTGGCGAGTAATGTTCAGTGCTGAAAACCGTGGTAGATTGTACAGGTAATCGAGAGCGCATTCTGTAATTGTGCTGCCTTTGCGGATTCGAACAACCTTATCACCGGGTCAACTGATTATACTGTCCGTCTTTGGAAGATGTCTCGTTCTTCAAGTGCAGCCACTGCCATTGTTTTGTCGCACATCATGCGTATCCATACCGATGAGGTCATCTGTGTAACTGCTTCACGTACATGGTCAGTAATTGTCAGTGGATCGAGGGATGGTAGTGCCGCCTTATGGGATCTCAACAAAGGGGTGTATATCAGATCTGTATGGCATGGGGATGGCGGCGAACCAAACGGGGTGAATCTTGTATCCATAAACGAAAGCACGGTATGTTGCATATGTTTCCTGTAACATAACTCTCATTCACTCATAGGGTTATATTGCGACCTGTTCACGACTCAAACTTTGTCTACATACCATTAACGGCCGATCAATGGCTGTTCTAGACTTAACACTCACTCCATCATTTTCACCCCTTGTGCCGACAATCACGGCCATGGCATTCCACGAACGAGAGTATTCTCATCTTGGGGTGCTTGCAACTGGTGGACCTGATGGCTCCATTGTCCTTCGCACCTGGACTGCAGATGGGACACCTGAGGGTGAAAAGGCCCAGTGGGAATTTGTAACAATAAGGACGACCAAAGTGCGAATGGTTAACCGTGGCATAACTCGACCTCCAAGTGTAACCGCATTGAGGTTCATAGGGTAAATTCTCGTTTCTCAACTCATCCAGAAGCTGACACCATTGATCGATAGGGAAACTCTGGTTCATGGTGAAGAGACTGGGAAAGCCTACACCTGGAATTTGGCGGAATGATTTCGCAGTACTAGCGAGGTATGATCATCCTGTGACTACATTTGTAATGCATATAGATAGAGTAGTTATAAGTTATATGACAACGTAATTCGAGGCCTTAAATACACATTCAATGGTCAAGATTCTGTGGCTTATCTTGAAAATCGGGCATTATAGCATCTCTGGGTTCCAAAGGTAACCACTCAAGTACTCACGAGCCAACGTCTTTCCGACAGGATGAAGGTTTTGAAATTTCCTGTTGCCGGTGACCGGTCCGGTTGAAGTTCGGTGGCAGGATCATGATGGCCAGACGCGATGGGCTTGTCCGACTTAAGTATCAAGTGACTTATGAACGTCAAGACTTGATGCATTGATGCATGATGGCATATACTAACACAAGAAGATCACAGCCCCGATCTCTATTCACCTTTTGGACGTGTTGGCAATATTGCCAATCGATTGCAATATTCTTTCCTCGAAAGTCTCAACCGCCAGCATAGAGTTTCCATGTCTTCCAGGGTCTGGTTGATTACAGGTAAGTCATCAGCCAAGGTTCCTCTCCTTGAAATGGTCAATGATTGCACATTTACACGTCTCTCCTTGACACCCACAGGGACCTCGTCTGGTTTTGGTCTTCGTCTTGCTCATGCAGCACTCAAACGCGGCGACCGTGTGATTGCTACGGCAAAGTCACTTGAGAAGCTCCAAGATCTACTAGTCACGAGTATCCATCCCAATCTTCGTGACAATCTTCGCACATTGCAATTGGACGTTACGGAAGGTGAACTTGTACTGAAAGCTAAAGTTCAAGAAGCAGCTACCATTTGGGGACGGATAGACGTCTTAGTAAACAATGCTGGTAAGCTTATCCAGTGCAATCACCAAGCAATCACAAGCATTTAAAGCATTGACGTTTTTGGCTAGGTATTGGATTACCAGCTCTTTTAGAAGAAGGAGGGTAAGCTCGTCTCGTAAGTAATCTATCTCCTCTCAACACATCCACAAGCACCGCGCACCTTCGGAGGCAGTTTGCTACCAATGTATTTGGTGTATTAGACGTAACTGCGGCAGTATTACCTCATCTGCGTTCCAGTAAGGAGGCTGCTATAATCGTGATAGGAAGCCGATCTGCATGGAGGACTGAGGTTCCCGTAAGTTGGATCCTTGTCACACTATCATTGTACTGAAACTCTCGGTGTCGTTCAGGGCATTGGTAAGGATGTTCCCCGAGATGACGAGAGAGTAAAATATATTCGCTAATGACTCATCGCAAACAGGTTTCTATGCAGCTTCAAAGGCAGCTGTTCATTGTAAGTGAAGATAATATATAGAGAACGATGCACAATATAATCAGCATTGCATATTGCAGCATTGACAGAAACGCTTGCAGCTGAGGTCGCTCCTTTCAACATTCGAGTTTTATTGGTTGCCCCTGGCTCCTTCCGCACTGAAGGTATTTATAACCATATGTACCACACAAGTAACCCAATCGCTGCCAATGGTCCTCTTCGGGAAGCAAGCATGGCTAAATTCAAAGTTCTTGCAGAAACTAGCAAGGGCGATCCGGCTAAGGCTATGGAGGCAGTGGTAGATATTGTAAGGGGAGAAGGCATCGCGAAAGGTCGGCCATGGCCCGAACTACTGATCCTTGGTGAAGATGCAGAACGAGATGTAAGAGATAAGTGTAACAAAGTTTTAAAGGCCCTCGACGAGTGGAAAGATGTTACACATGGTGTCAATATTGATAAGTGATTGACTGAAAGTTAGAGAGGCACGTCTTTTCATTACCTCCACTCTTCCGGCTCTTTCCACTTTCCGTACCACGACACTCACTCATATCTTTCTTACCAGCGACGATCATTGGCCTGATCTCTTCTTAATTGACAAGAATCGTGGTTTCGTATTAGGCTGTCAGTTGTGTCCTTCAATGAAACTTCGCCCAGAAAGTGAAGGTTGTGTTATTAAGGCTTCTCGTGCTCCTTTCTACTGTCGCTCTCGACCTTAGCGGTCAGATCCATGAATATTTGAGTATGTTCACTCGATAAAGTGTCCAACTCCTTATAGTCAACTGATTTGGGAAATATTATCTGGCAAATTGGAAAGCTCGATGACTCTTACGTCCTCCAACAGGCCAAAATTAGACATCTGCAATTTTAAACAGTTGTTAAACGCCACGTCAAGATGCATGGAGCCTCAAATCCTCTTGATATCTCGCACTGTGACTTGCATTTCCAACGTCTCACAATATGGGAGATATTATTTTGCTTGTGATTGCCAGTTCCTTTTGTTGCTTGCTTTTGGTTTTATATACAACGCTGTCGCGACGAACAGTCAGTCGATCCGCTTCTACCCGTAGTTCTAATTTCGTGATCTCCGTCAAGCTATCAGTACCCGCAGTTGGCTACGATGGTCCAATAATGTCGTATTTCAGTGCACTTCGATTCATCAAGCACGCTGATGAAGTTATTCGAGAGGGCTGCGAGAAGGTATGTACCATGGAGTACTGGCCACGACTCCGTACGGATGCTGCTGACGACATCAGTACAAGGATAGAGCCTTTAAGGTTCCATTGCTTGACCGCTGGCTTGTAATCGTTAACAGTGAGAAACTCCTCGAAACGCTGGGTAGCGAGAGAGATGATGTGTTGTCTTTTCGTGAGGCGATAAGAGAGGTTCCGTTCATCAGTCCTGAGGCAGTTACGCTTCTAACGCCCAAATAGCTCCTACAAGTTGACCATACGCTTGGATCTGACATCCTAGACCATCCATACCATATCGATCTTATACGATCAAAACTCAACAGGAATTTCCAACATCTCCTTCCTCTCATCCGTGATGAGGCTGCCCACGCCTTTGAAGTACACATCGAAAGCAAGCTCAACGGACAGGGTAAACGGCTATAGCCCATATTCTAAACGGAAACTTACGACTCATTCAGAGTGGACACCAATTTTCATTCGAGATCCGTTCACCCAAATCGTCTGTCAGATTAGTGGCCGGTCATTCGTCGGCCTCCCACTATGTATGTACCCGTTACTCCTTGCATCTAAACTTTTTCATTCGGGCATCTTATAAGGCAGGAACCAGGAGTACTGCAAGCTAAGCATTCAATTTGCAAATAACGTCATGGCCGCTGCTGGATTGATCAATCTGTTTCCTCGAGTATTGAAGCCGTTTGTTCCGGAATCTGTAAAAGCCTCCATTATTATCTGACAGTGTATACAGATTTGTGGGTGCTTTGTACAGCAAGCTCTGTAGACATCAGACGAACATGTGCAAACTCCTTGAGCCAGAAATATCGGTCCGAAGGATGTGTAAAGAGGAAGGTCTTGACTATCCAGATAAACCGGTCAGTTGTTCCGTGTCCTTGTTAACTGACGTCAATACAAGTACACTTGTAGGATGACATGTTGACCTGGATACTTGAATCGGCCAGCCCGGAGAATGAGCAAATGACTGGTTCGATAGCGCTTCGCATTTTAAACATAAACTTCCAGTCGATTCATACAACCTATGTGGTAAGTATACTCTCCTACGCTCAACAACAGATGAAGCAAACGAACAACAGTTTTTCGCACACTCGGTTTACAATTTGGCTGCCCAGCCTGACTACCTGGATATCCTACGAGAAGAGGCTTACATTCATCTCCATATCTCCGGGACAGTAGAGCAATATTCACTTGAAGATCTTGAAAATTGCATCAAGCTCGATAGTTTCCTCAAAGAGACTCTGCGCCTAAACGATCTTGGTTCGAGTCCGTTTATTGTTTGATTATAGAGGCTAGCCAAAAACAAAAATCTCACAGTTGCCTTGCCTCGTAAGGCGTTGGCGCCTTTGACGCTCGCTGATGGGACAGTGATCCCCGTAGGAACAATCGTTACTTCTGCGTCCAGTTCAGCCCATCTGAATCGCGCACATTACGAAAATCCAGAGACATTTGATGGACTACGCTTTGCAAAATTACGCGAGGACTGCGAATCATCCAAGATTTACGGAGATCGTTTTTCAAAATATTCCCTGACGAGCGTAGGATCAGAATTCCTCACTTTCGGAGGGGGGAGACATACTTGGTGTGCCAAGTAGTTCTTGATCGGTTCCTTCCAAACGCTTACCGGTTCCATAGCCCGGGGCGATTCTTTGCGTCACTCGTATTAAAATGCGTCCTCGTTCATCTGATCCTCAACTTCGACGTGAAGATGGAGGAAGAAGGGGTGCGTCCACGCGATGATTGGACGGGTTCAATTCGTATGCCCTCTCGACATGCTAGGGTCATGTTCCGACGCAGGAAAATCGGTTGATAGATTTATATTGCGCCGCTGTAGAGTACCGCAATCTTTCGCGTACTTTTCCGAAGCCACCATGGTAGACCGAGAATGCTCAGCTGAACAGACCGCGACCGTCTTTCGTTCTCATTCTGAAACGTTCGTTAGGCGAATCAGAGTCGTCAACATTTCCACCCTCGTAGAAAACTCAAAATGTACAATGGCCCAATGTTAGAATTGAGAATGGAAGACAAGGTGACACGTGGGAATTGACTGTACCACGTGGTGCCGCGGCCGCCAAGACACGCAACACTCGGGAGCGTCAAGGTACGAAATGATGCTGGAGTCACATCTAAGTATTGGAACACGTACAATCGTTTGTTGTGGAATGAGATATATACTTAGCCTGACGTGGATACTGTGATCAGCTTTCCTTTGCTCTTTCTCATTCCCTACGCTATTATCGTGGATCTGACAACGTGTCATGTGGAATCCCTTCCACCCTCGACCTGCACCTCCTGCTTTTGGTGCTTTGAATGAGGTCCCCGAGAGAAATGCATCGTACGTTTTTGTTGATATTTTCTTTGACATCTTGTTTGACCTGTCTCTGTGATCCGTCAGTATTCTCTCTCGAGTGTTCTTCTCCTGGCTCGATCCGTTACTATACGTTGGTTTTACGCGACCTCTAGAGGAAGATGGTGATGCGTTTATCATTTCAATCATTTCACTGGGTCTTATTTCTGCAAGATTTATGGAAGTTACCCCACGAACAACTAGCAGAGAACATCACGAAAAAACTCGAACTTGCGTACTATTCGCGCTGTCCCCACGATCAACGCCCAAAACTCTTCTCTCAAATGATAGCGACATCGGATACCGATATCAAAGCTCAGTCTTTTGACGACGCGAACAACAAGACCATTGTTGAGGGAGAATCAGGTGAATCTGTAGCAAAACAGCCGGTACACGACTCCTCCTTGTTCAAAGCATTACATGCTGCATTTTTCAAGAGAATTTGGATTGCTGGTGCTTTGCATTTGTGCTCGGGTACGTGTGCTTGGTGACGTCAATTTGACCAATGTGTGACGGTTTGCTTAGACACGTTGAAAACTACCACTCCATTGCTCAACAAGGTCATTCTGACATGGCTCACAAATTCCTATATCTACTATCGGTTGTCAGATGAGCAGAAGGCATCTGGTATCATCGAAAAACCACGAGGAATAGGTTATGGGATAGGACTGGCATTCGCACTTTTTGTAATGCAAGGTATGTACAATATAAACTATAATTCCAAGAAAATCAGTTTTTCAGATGGCTTTTGATAGAATCTGCTAGCCTGGTAGTTGATTTTTCTTACTGCCTTGTGGCAAACACATCTCAATTACACAAAATAGCTGGGCAATCACTTTTTTCAGGGTTAGCATCTTCCTGTAGTTCTTACCTGATCTGATTTTGTCCAGTCGGGATGACGACTGGTCTTATGATGCGTGCAGGCGTTAGTTTGTCTTGATATCTCGTCTATCGTTACTTATCGTATCCCCAGGTTATCGGTGCTATATTCCGGAAATCCTTGAGGTTATCCGGGCGGGCGAGGTTAGAGCATACTGCCGGACAAATCACTACAATGATCTCTACAGATGCGACACGTATAGACCAATTTGCCGCATTTGCACATTTGTCAGTCGCAATTATTGCATAGAAACCCTCGGTGTTCCTGAACATTATCTAGCATTTGGGTTAGCCCGATCCAGGTTCGTCAGGCTTCTCATTATTTGTGGTTGATCGTATTTCGATAATTAAGGCTTAAGATAATCATTGGCATCGGCCTTCTCATCGGAAACGTTAGTATCCTTGCATTTTTTTCTACTTGCGTGTCTGGCTGACGCGGGAATGCATTGCGTAGCTTGGATACTCAGCATTGGTCGGCCTGGCGGTGCGTGCCCTTGTTCTGGAAATGGTTGGCCGTTTCTAAATCTAACTGCATAAGGTCATGGTTCTCGGCCTCCCCTTCCAAGCTATTCTTGTAATGATTATATTCAAACAACGCGAGAAGGGAGTCAAGATCACTGACACTCGAGTTCGCCTGACAACTGAAGTATGTGGCTTCTTCATTTTGCGTCTTCGATTATAGGTATTTAAGATAAGTGTTCAGGTCCTCCAAGGTATACGACTGCTCAAAGCCTACGCTTGGGAAGAGTTCTATGCAGCCCAGATCGGAAGATACCGTGCGGGAGAAATTGCAACGCTAAGAAAAACTTCGTACGTCCTCTATCATTGAAATTGTGCACGGATATACAGCTCATGGGATTGAAAGAGTTGCAAACTCGATTTTAATTGCATCTATCACCTTCGTCCCTGTTGTGGCAACGGTTTTGTCTTTTGTTCGTTGTGCACTGTTACTGACTGGAGCCGTGTACTGAGGGTTACTTTGATAGATTACGTATTCTTTGACTGGACACGAGTTGAATATTGCCATTGTGTTCGCTTCTCTACAGCTTTTTACCGTGCGTCTCATTGCGTTATTTGTTTACTCATTTTTAACCCTCTAACTAGATCATCCGCATTCCGTTCCTCGTTCTCCCTATAGTTCTCGCCAGTTTGGCCGACCTCCTTGTCGCGCTCACTCGAATCTCAAAATTCTTGTCTGCTGAGGAACTCGAAGTTCCATACATTCTCGACGAGTCTCTTCCTAATGCGATTGACGTCGATGGCGACTTCACATGGGAGACGGCTGGAAAGATCCCCAATGATAGCAAGGGTGACAAGATCAAGAAGACAGATAATGAAGACAAATCGAGCAAGGGAAGGTCGAAGAAACTAAATACGCTGCCAACACACACGGATGAGCTTGTTACTCAGACACAGGAGAAAGATCATGAAGAAGAGAAGCCTTTTGAGTTGAAAAATCTCAAATTCTACATCCCCAAAGGATCATTCGTTGCAATTGTGGGACGTGTGGGCTCCGGAAAGGTACTTTTCAAAACGGAACCTTTTGATGCGCGAGGCTTATTCACTCTGGTTTCATACAGAGTTCTGTCCTTCAGTCTGTGATTGGAGAAATGCGCAGAACTAGGGGCCAGGTAACCGTTGTAGGATTTAATCTTGATTAATAGATCGCTGAAGATGGTTCTAGGTCTTTCTTGGTGGTACTGTTGCTTATGTTCCGCAAACGGCATGGATTCGAAACGCCACTCTACGTGACAATGTTCTATTCGGTCATGAGGATGATGAAACGAGGTCTTTGTCTGACTCGCACTTCTAATACATCCAGACTTGACAATGCCATATCAGATTTCGTGAAGTTATCAAGGCATGTCATCTTGAGCGTGACCTGGATATGCTTCCACACAGGGAGAAGACAGAGATAGGCGAGAAAGGCATTAACCTGAGTGGTAAGCATGCGGGTTTTCCTTCCTTTTTCTGAAGATATCTACCGTGAAAGGGTTTAGGTGGCCAGAAGGTACAGTTTTCTTATTTAAGAGTTGATTCATACATACAATCAAGACAACACTTCCTCGTCACAGGCACGCGTATCTCTGGCTCGCGCGGCTTACTCGGACTCCGATATTGTACTTTTGGACGATCCTCTTTCTGCTGTGGATGCATACGTAGGCAAAGGCATACTTGATCAGTGTTTGTTGTCGGGGCCCCTTTCAAAACGAACCAGGGTCCTTGTCACACACGCTCTTCATGTTCTAGACAAAACCGACTATATTTTTGTCATGGATCACGGTGTCATCACCGAGCGAGGAACCTATGAGGTATGCTTCATCTCTTTTCGACGTCATCATATATATCAAGTTTAAAATCCTTTCTAGGATCTCATGAAAAACAGCTCTATCTTTTCGAACTTAATGGATGAATACGGGACTACAGGAGCACAGAAGATTGTTAGGCCAGGAGGACAAGGAAAAACACCGACTCCTGTAATTGACTGGGACCCAACTGCAAAGAAGGAAGTAGAGGCTGCTCTGATGCAAGTAGAAGAAAGAAACACAGGTGCAGTTACTTGGGACGTGTACACCAAGTATTTGCGCTTTTGCGGTGGCCTTGTTTGGGCTCCTATCATTGTTAGTCTCCTACTACTCAACGAGAGCTCACAAGGTGAGTTTTTCTACGTGTGTTTCCGAGATTGAGGTTGATAAATGTTTTCGAAGTTGGTAACAACCTATTTCTTGGCTTTTGGACTGGAAACATCATCGGAGGCTTCAGTCAAGGACAATACATGGCGGTATACGCTGGTCTTGGTCTGTTTCATCGACTGTAGTTAAAGATGTTATCCGACTGACTTCATAACAGGTGCTGCTCAGGCACTGTTTTCATGCCTTGTCAGTCTATCCTTCTCGTGAGTGGTGTTCAAGAGCCGAGGCTCATTTTAGACCATACCTAATTTTGCTCAGCCTCATGTGCCTCGTTGGAAGTTTGCGACTGTTCAAAGCTGCCCTCAAAGGCGTTTTGAGCTCGCCAGTATCTTTCTTTGACACCACGCCTATGGGTCCGTTTTTGCTTATTACCTCAATCGTATCTCATTTCAATAACTCATCTTCAGGACGCATACAATCAAGACTTTCGAAAGATCAAGATACCCTTGATGTAGAGATTGCAGTCACGCTTTGGCAGGTCAGATTTTATGTACACCGGTTGACCTGAGCCCTGCTGATTCACGATCTGTCAGTTTCTGTCCACATTTGCTTCCGTTTTGGGGACCATCGGCTTGGTGTTTTACACCTTTCCGTTACTTGGAATTCTATTTGCCCCACTGACCATCCTTTACTATATCTGCTCCGTATTCTACCGCAGAACTTCGGTTGAAACCAAGCGTCTTGATTCCATTCTGAGGTCTGTGTTGTATGGATCTTACTCAGGTAGGTTTGATTGGTCTTTGGCTCGCAGATGCCATCGTCTAATGTCGAACATCCACAGAAACGTTGACCGGTCTTTCGACTATTCGAGCCTATGGAGGACAGGTAGTCCAAACTTTCTTTTCTAGCCTTGATTTTCGGTTCTCATTCTTGACCAGAAGTCCTCCATTGTTCATGCCGAAAATGGAGTAGACCTAGAGAACCGGGCGTATTACATGACAATTTCAATTCAACGCTGGCTGTCGGTTCGACTCGACCTCTTTGGTAACATTCTGATTTTAGGTATCGCATTGTTTGCTGCTGGTTACCGCCACTCGGTCAATCCTGCGAAGGTCGGCGTGGTACTATCCTACACCTTGGCAAGTGAGTATTGATGCAACACCTTATGAGTGTAATGTTCTGAAGAACCTGTGCAGTCACTCAGACTTTTTGTATGTGCGCCCCTTTTATGTTGTGGACTTTGATTTACTGATACTTTGAAGCGGAAATGATTAATCAATTTGCAAAGAACGAACAGAATATGAATGCCGTCGAAAGAGTTCTACATTATACGGAACTTCACCCTGAAGCCTCCTCCATGACCTCTGACGATCCTCCTCCATCTTGGCCTGAGAAGGGCCAGATCTCCTTTCATAACGTAGACCTTGCTTACCGTGAAGGTCTCCCACTTGTGCTCAAGGACGTCAGCTTCTCAGTCCATCCTGGTGAAAAGGTAATATTCCAAGAATCTCCTACACTCCGCTTTCTCTGAGATCTTGTGTGCTAGGTCGGAATCGTCGGACGCACGGGGGCAGGTAAATAGGGATAATGAGCATCTTTACTTCCTCAGCAAATATTTCATCCTTATAGGCAAATCTTCTTTGTTACAAGCACTCTTCCGGTGGGTACTTCTTCCTTTTGACAATAAATTTCCACGCCTGATCATCTGAACATCGTAAAGTATCATCGAGCTCCGGAACGGCAGGATCGAGATAGATAGTCGCGATATCAGCCATCTGGGTCTCTCCACTCTACGGGATTCTATCGCATTGGTTCCCCAAGATAGCACAATGTTTATAGGGACCTTGCGCTCCAACCTGTGGGCTTTCTTGCTCAGCTCTTCATCGCCACTTTATGACAAACTTACGTTTTAGGGACCCGAAAGGCCTCCGCACAGATGCAGAGCTTATCTCTATGATCCAACGCGCAGGGCTTTTATCTTCCACAAAGTCTTCTGATCCGGCTGCTGAAGCGAAGTTCAGTCTAGATTCAACAGTCGGGGACGAAGGTCTGTCCCATTGCACCATAGAGCTTTTGTTGATATGTTGAAACTCCTGCAGGAGCAAATTACAGTGCTGGAGAAAGACAATTAATAGCACTCTGTCGTGCTCTTGTGAAGAACAGTCGCATCATAGTTCTTGTCAGCTTTTTCAAAATGATTGTTAACCTGCCCTGTATTCGACTGACCTTGAGTACAGGACGAAGCGACAAGTAGTGTCGATGTTGAAACAGATGCAAAATTGCAACGAACTATCAAGAGCGAGTTTGCCTCCTCAACTCTATTGTGCATTGCACACCGTCTGAATACTATAGGTGACCATCCTTTTCTTTTCCCTCTGCAGTCATGATTCCTTAAAGTCGTTGAAGCGTATTATGATCGTGTGCTCGTCATGGACGCCGGCAAAGTTGCCGAGTTTGACACGGTCCTCAATCTTTATGACAATGATTCTTCAATTTTTAGATCACTTTGCAACGAGGCAAATCTACAACGCTCAGACATTCTTCGAATTCGAGCAGAACATGATGAAACTTGCTGATGTTACGAAGAATCTTTACGACTTGCGCCAGCCATACGACCCCACCATTTCCCCACTCAATTGCCGCTTGACTGATTCTTTTTTAATCTTTTTTGATCTTTGTGCTCTTTTGTGATTGTAGATACGTCATCCTTGGATCAACAGTTATACTAGATACTTCCCACCTCACCATATCTATTGGAACACGTATTTCTGAGTGAAGCTTGTCCATAAATTCTTCACACCTCAAGTACTCGCTCATATGGTTCCCTGTATCTGAGTCATCAACCTCAGGAGGTGTGTGCCATCAATGCCACCTACAGACGGTTTTCACGGTATTTCGTTAAATTGTGTGACTACATCCTGGCCAACATATGGAGCGTTCCTATTTCGACTTTTTTTGATACAATCATTCATAATTTGAAGGATTATGGTAAATCGAAGTCCAGTTACACATCCAATGCTTGAATCACAAGGCCTTATCTAAACCTTCAGCTCGAACAACCCACCCACTACTCGGGAAACCAGGTGCGCTTTCATGACTACCATCCCAGCCCTTAGCCATCATCGCGATTGCGAGAAGCAGTGCTCCGGACCCCGGAAAGTAAGGTGTTGGTACTCTGGTGCCACCGACCGGCATGCCGACATCGTCAAAGGCGAAAAGCGGATGAAGAAGCCATTCCACAGCCTTTTCCTGGTCGCCGTTGCGTGCGGCCGACATCGCAAGCATTGGGAAGTCCCACCTAGACCATCTTCAACTTTCATTACCCTGTGTTGGATCAGGCCACCCACCCCCAAAAGTTCGATACATTCCAATACGCCCATACCTTCTCTGCTGTTGCTTTGGCTGTCGTGACATTCAGACCCGGCGTTGGTGGAAGCCAGCCATGCAAACCGACAAGGGTTGGATGATCATTGGTGTATGCTTTGTCCGTCCAGAAATCGCTCTCGATGCCCTCATATACAACATACGTTCCATTGTCAATAGGCAACTTGGCGAGTTTGCGTGCGACATTGGTCCAAACTTCCGGAATCTCTTCACCCAAATTCGTCATCCACTTTGATGCAATATCCAATCCGAAGCGCCAATACGCCAACTCGAGCGCAGGATTCTGCGTAACATTCGGACTGGTATCTTCACTCGCGACATACATCGGTGGACCAATATCATACACGTCTGTCGTTTCGTTATACCACGCGAAGGCTGACATCCAGTCTGCGGTTTCGACAACGACATCCCTCCACTTGTCCAATGTTTGTTTGACTGGGAAAGCGCGATACTCGTATAGCGCGAAAATGAGAGGATGCGTTTGCTCCCAGATGAGAAGGTTGTTGATTTCGCCTGGCGATGAACGACCAGAGGGATCTGTCATCTTGGGCCAGCGGGCCCCAGCAGGCCAGCCCTGTTGGACTTGAGCACGGGCAATGGAGCTGTCAAGGAATCGAGCGTATATCGTGGTCGAACGACGGAGGAGATCCCAGTTGTTCCAGAGGGCCCAATGTGCGCAGTGCCAGAAATACATTTCTATTCACTAAAGGGTAAGCTCAGTGTGGTTCCAGCCCCCAAGGACACTTACCCATATGGAACTTCCTGGAGTCACAGTTAGCACTAATCATCTCTTCTGATTTTAAATACTCACCCGTACTGAAAGTATCATGTTAACATGGAACTTGTTAAACCAATGGAGATAAAGTAAGGAAATTCACACGGACCCAACCATTATTGACCAGACCCGACTGTCAGTGTCCAGTCGGTCGTCAGCGTCATGAATTCAAGAATACATGATCTCATGCTCACCTCCTGGGGTGGAGTACCTCCGGCCTCATTCACCCTCATGAGGTATCGCGACAAAACAATTCTTCTCTGCAATTCCTCAGCTCGCGAATCTGTAGAGCCCGTCATGACATCGACAAAACCACTACTCGTCCAAAATTCTTCCCAGGCGCTCGCAGAGCTGTCAAAAACGTTATGAGCAGAAGAAACGTTTGGCTTATCATCAGAAGGTCCATATTCTACAGTGAAAGAGAAAGTAGTCGTCGATTGTTCCATTGGTCGGACGGAATAGCGGTGGGCATCTAGATTATCCCGCGAGATACCGAATTTGTCACCCATTATGGTCGTCCTGAATGTCACTGCGACCATCGTGTGCAGGATGCTCGCGCTGTTATCTCCAGATACCTCCAGTACGGTTGTGTGGTTCGAGGTTGCATTCCAATTGCCGACAAAAGGGGCACTGAACTTGGCTTCTCCATCGTTCCAAGGGAAATCGAGGAATATTCCAAGTCTACTGCTCTTCAAAAGCGGAGATCCAATAGAAATTCCGATTTTTCCACTGTCGTCTGCCACGGCAGTCTCGACTATTACCGGTACGCCGTGGAAGGAGAACCGACTTGTCAGTTTTCCAGTCCATAAATTGAGCTTTTGCTCAATGTCTGTGAAATCTTCTTCTGTGATGTTGAGCTTCTCCCCTTCGGCAGACCAGACTACTAAGCCTATCCTTCCAAGATTGACTCTGTTAGGATTTGAAATGAGCCACTGCTCGGGCCCTCCTCCTCCAAAATCATATTGGACAAGTCGGCCATGGTTGTACCAGCTGACACCTTTGTAATCCTCGACGTCTTGTACCGTTATGCCAGTAGGAAGTGTATCATTCTTCCAGCCCCAAGAAGACATAATGGCAAATGGTAGAAGTGTCTGGAGACCTGTCACGTCCGCTCCAAAGGCAAAGTTACCGTTGCCAACTTGCATGGGCGTTGTGGCGTTGAAAGCAGAGCCATCGCGTGTTGGGTTGAAGCGTATGACAAGGGATTGACGGTCAATCGGTTCTAGTCCATTTGCCAAACTCAGAGCGGACAACAGGAGAAGAAACAGAGTATGCGACATCCTGCGAGATTTTCAACAAAACACCCTCCAGGATCGATATGAGGACCTTGCGCGGCCCGGGTCTTCCACAAGACGAATTTACATTTGGCCCCGCTCTTACTAGTGGATTTGACCGCACCGGAGGACAAAGAAGAAATACCGACAAAATATTATAGCCCCCAATCATCAGATAATGGTGTTCCTATTGCCCGTGTTTTTATGACGCCGTACGACAACTTTCCAGTATAATATGCTTTGGTCCTCGTGATCAAAGAGTTGGCTATAAAAGTTGGCTTCAAGATGTATATCGGTCCGGTAGAAGTGCTTTCAAGTTAGTGATGCCGCGGATAAATAAATACATACAAGGCGCTCACGACCACCATGAAGTTGAGTCAGTCGGTGGCGATGTTCG
>JABAJZ010006891.1:0-28485 GCA_018857265.1 Termitomyces sp. T32_za158 | reverse complement strand
TGAGTTCAAGATGAATGGTGATGCAGCAAAATAGGAGAAGGGTGATGTACCAACGTCGTCAAGGTTTTTGTTCATGGTTGCTATATCCATGGCCTTGACTTAGACATAGCGAGAACGTCTTGAAAAGTTAAACAAAGGTCAGTTTAGCAATATCTGAGATCTGATACTTGAGCCATCTGACATGTGGCAATGAGACACTCTTGATATCGTTCCTCAAAATAAATCCTCTGCCGAATGAGCAAGTTCGCTGGTGAAAATTTGGAAAGATAACAACCGAGGCGATTAGTTCACATTGGAAGATAGCAAGGATGTCTAGGACAATGATCCACTTGAATCGAGTGTAAGCAAGCTTTCCACCCTTGAAATCGACATATCTAATGGTAGAAAGGCCGTAGGAACATGACAATTTTCCTTGGTGGGGAAGAAAAGCCAACTTTACTTGATGAATTACAGTCCGGAACAGTGTGCATCAACTCACGCCGTCATTCTTGGATTATGATATTTTTGTGACCTAGAAACTGGCCTTCACCTTCACCTCATTTTCGGCGTAGATAGAAGCATACCAGCCGCCAAAAAGATTCAATTTAACTCACCCTTTGCCTCCCTTGCTCAGGCTATGCGGCAGGCCAATCGAGCAATGGAGTGATTCTAATTCATCGTCTGGTTCGAATATACAAGGATATTCTCATCTGCAGAAAGTGGGCGGAGTCATCACACACTCTTGTTTAAAGGGCTGAACTTGTCACCAAACAAGCAAGGTACGCCAAAAAACCTGAGCTGGAAGATTGATACCAACTGGGAGATACCACTTATTTTAATTCAATACAATTGCACGTCTGCACGTCTGCAGGTCATCCGACACGAGCGGCGCCGCCGTGCAAATCCTGAAGGAGCTCTTGAAAGAATTTACATGTCCGCAGAGTTTTGAACGAGTTGATCAATCGGAATCCTTGTGAATTGTGAGCATGGGCTTCGGATAATCAATAGATGCTGGCAAGTCTCCGGTCTACAATGATGATTGGAGAGTACGAATGACAGCAAGGTTTCCATCGAAATATTGCTTACAAGGTAAAGAAACGCTTAGTTTCCTTGACCTGCAGTGTCGCTTCAACAAAACCCAGGATGGCATTGTGTAGACAAAATACCCATGGTCTACAAAGTACGAAGGCCGGTACCAATGCCCCGCATGATGACCACATCAAGACCTTCGACTTATTGTAGAGAATCCAAGCCATTATTCCTTCACGCGAGCCGTGGAGCTCATTGACGGCAGGACCACTTCAAGTTAGGGAAAAACTCGACGCGTATCCCTCTTGATTTTTTGGCAACCATAAAGCTTTAGTCGGACAACTTCCTCACATTCACAGAGAAGAGGTGAAAAGACCGAAGATATATGACGTTGAGCAGGATTATCAGAGATTCAGTCCAGAGTAGAGACTCGTCGGTTGAGTAAAGAGACTCGATTATCATGCGGTGCAGTTCAAAGTTGGAGAGCTTCTTTCTATCAGTTCGGCTACCGTGTTCATGATGGTTCGGACATTGCCGAGAAAACTAAATTTCTGGTCCTAACCACCTGTCCACCACCTCCCAACGGTTTTCGGATGGCGCAACAACGTATGGCGCTGTGGGAAGCCGACATAGACGAGGATGTAGATTTACAGTTCGCACTCGGAAACTATGGTCAAAGTGGTCATTTCGAGGACGGTGAGAGTACTTCATAGATCTGGGTAGACCCATCGTCCTCAAACCTTATTTCTAGCTCATATTCAGCAGCCTCAGATCGATGAAGCTACCTTACTTGCTATGCAGCAACACATGGCACAGCAAGCAGCATTTTCGCAGATTCCGGATGTTGTGAAAGGAGTGAGTGTTGATTTGTATGAAGATCTAACGGAGCGCTGAAGCATGACACTCGTCCAGTTCATTGTGCATTTCCATCAAGCAGTACTTGACAACAACCTTGCGGAGATAACAGTGGCGTACGAGAGCGGGTGGAACAAGTACACCGAAAAGTTTTACTCGAGGACGGAGTGGCCGGAAGCAGAAGTTATTGCACCCTTGGTCAATGATGGTGAGCCTCTTTGATATTCCTACCTTCTCAGGAGATTTGAACTCTGCCTTATAGATCCTGTTTTCCTGATTCTATATCGAGAACTTTACTACCGTCACGTCTATTCACGTCTCCAACCCAATATCGATGACCGCTTCCATTCATACGAAAACAGCTGCGAACTCTTCAACTACCTTCTCAGTGCGCATACCAACTTTTCTCTCAAATTTTGTCTTCACCTCGCCTTTTGTTGTAGATTCCGATGGTCCTGTGTCACTCGAGCTTCCTGAGCAGTGGTTGTGGGATATAATTGACGAATTTATCTACCAGTTCCAGGTATTTTGCACCTGGAGATCAAAAGTCAAGACAAAGACGGAGGATGAACTCGTGATGCTGGCTGAAGGTGACCAGGTGAATCTCATTCTTCAAAAGATATTCTTTTTTAACTGAAATTATGTAGGTCTGGAGCTCATACAGTGTCCTTAACGTCCTTTACTCTCTTATTCAAAAATCACGCATCAATGAGTATATCATTGCGCGACAAGAAGGTCAATCACCTGAGGACATCGCGTCAGTAGACGCTCTTCATCTGTTCTTTGTATATCTAATCTCATATACCTTTTTCAGCGAGATCGTCGGAGAATATGGACAACGACCCCTCTACCGTAACTTAGGTTACTTCAGTCTCATCGGCCTTCTACGCGTCCACGTATTGCTGGGAGACTTCACCCTTGCTCTCAAGGTCATAGAGAATGTAGAGCTTAACCAAAAGGTTTGTTGCAACCCTGTCTTTCGTGTTCTACTGTTGACGATGACCTAGTCGCCTTACACCAGGGTAACCGCGTGCCACGTTGCAACGTACTACTACGTTGGCTTCTGTTACCTTATGCTTCGTCGCTACCCAGACGCCATTCGAACCTTTGTCAGCATTCTCAATTTCATCATGCGGATGAGGCAATATCATACGCGCAGTTACCAATATGACCAGGTAAGGTTCTTATATGTTTCTCCCTTTCTGGAAGCTCAATGTCCTGAGTAACAGATTAGTAAAACAGCTGACCGAATGTACGCCCTATTCGCCATCTGCAATGCGTTATCACCAAGCAGGTTCGATGATAATGTCGCCAACACTTCCAAAGAGCGGTTTGGGGAGCAATTTGCTAAGATGGCTCGTGGAGGGTGCGTGCTCAACAACCCTATTCTAGCTCATCCTCACGCTTTTTCAGTTCGGATTCCCTTCCTGCGTTTGAGGAACTCTTCCTTTATGCCTGCCCGAAATTCATCAGCGCCAACCCCCCTCCCTACGATGACCCAGCTGCAATCTCCCTTCTCATCTCTCCTCCCCCGACTGATGCTGCAGCCCAGGCAAATGTATCACCAAACCCTCTTGACCCTACCCATCGGCACCTCAATCTTTTCTTGGCTGATGTAGTCGCTCAGGCACCTGTTCCCACCCTTCGAAGTTTCTTGAGGCTGTACACAAGTTTAGGAGCAGCAAAGCTGGCTAACTTCCTTGATGTGGATGAAGAGGAGATTGTACAGGAGATGATGCTACTAAAACAGTCGAGCAAGAGCGTTAGCAAGGTGGTTGGAAGTGAGAAAGATGGTCATCTCGATGGCCACATGGTTGCGACCAGTGACCTGAATTTTGTGATTGCAGAGGTGAGCTTTCCGGCTCTCTCATTTCATGTCGATGAAAACTCACTTGTCTCACAGAACATGATTCACATCGCCGAATCCACTATCGGCCGACGGTATGCTGGCTGGTTCATCAAGAACACGGAGCGTACAATGCGGATATACGATGATCTCAAGAATATGCCGTTACCTCAACCTTCCAAAAGCGCAACTAGCCCCGTTTCAGCCAACTCAGCACCCGCCAACGATGCTCAATCAAAAGTACCGAGAACAGGAGGCCAAAAGGTTGCTTGGGGAGGTGCCAAGGTGGCTTGATTAATTCACGATGTTTGTCTGTGTCTGTTATTTTGAGAATGTAAAGTTATGTTGTAGGCGATGCATCTTACAACTTCAAGGTCACTTTGGAAGGTCTAATGTCAATTTCGTTGCGAAAACAAAACAAAGTACATACTGTACTGCCCAGCCCGGTGGAGCATTTGCGGACCGGTGCGGTAAGCCAGCCGAGGGGCAGGTCCACGTGATGGACGCGTTCGGCGAATAGATTGATCATAGTTTAGGCGGAACAGCCTTGTCTCTTTGTGATAAGTAGTTTGTGCGATTGATTCACTCGTTGACTCTGCTGCCCCTACCAGGGTACTCGTGCGGTCCTTTCTTGATCGCCTCTTGTCATGTGCTTCTGCTCCCGGTCCCTTCAACCGTTCTGCATAAGGTCCATCGTCTTCTTCCCCTCCAGCCATCCACCAACCCTAGTCATCGGACAAATTTATCCCTTCATTTACCACGATGAATTTCCAGTTATTCAATAATCTTGAGTATATAATGCAAGAGTTCTTCGGCTTCCCCTATATTCTATCGGTCTACCGGACCATCGAAATGTGGGCCACTCGCCTGCTTGCGTTCGCGCATCTTGTGACGCTTTCGATATCTACACCTCCAGGGTTTCCTTTGTCTGGTAACGGCCTTTGGTTCAACACATCGGCCGACGTCTGGGCTAACGAATGGCTTCCGGTTGGCAATGGGTATCTTGCTGGTAAGTGATCCTAAATTTGCAAGTGATCATTCTTATGCCAGCGGTACAGCTATGATACCTGGTGGTACTGCTTATGAAGCTACTCAGCTGAACATAGAATCTCTATGGAGCGGTGGACCCTTCTCTGACCCCGTACAGTGAACTATTGCATCAAGTGTCGCTTTCCAACTGATCCTGATTGGTTATAGTCATACAACGGCGGCAACAAGGAGTCTGGCGATCAGTTCAGCGTTTCCCAAGTCATGGATGGCATTCGCCAACAAATCTTCCAGAGTCGCAGTGGTGATATCAGTAGTAAGCTCCGTTGACCACGCTCAAAATTGATGCGACATCTGATCCGGAGTGTAAAGGCATTTCCCAGCTGACAACAGAGCCTGGCGCATATGGTTAGTTTTTCCCCTTCACCAGACGCAATTAGACTGACGCATGACGACCAGGCTCATACGCCGGGGCGGGATACTTGATCTCCCGGATTAACACTGCCGGTACCGTGTCCAACTATGGTCGTTATCTGGACCTGGACGAAGGAATAGCACGCACCACCTGGACTCAGTTAGGAACCACCTACATTCGGTAAGCTTTTAAACTCGAGATGAGCTCCGAAATTTCATTCCTCTGTGATAGCACCACGATTTGTTCACATCCTACACAAGCGTGCACACAACATATCACTACAACAGTGTCACGAGGTTCTGCTCCTCCTCTTCCGGACCTTTTGTACTCGTTTTCTTCAAACCAAGAAACTGGTCTTCCCGCACCTAACATCACTTGCCTGGATTCAAACACATTACAAATTCGGGGAACTATCGAGCCGAATGGAGGAATGATATATGAAATCATCGCTCGCCTGCAAACTGTCCCCGTCAGTGGTCGAACAGAAACCACCCATTGTATTCAGTATCCTGTACCTTTTGGTTCCCCGGCAAATGCCACCCTCCAAGTGAAAGCTGGCACTTCACGCGAGGCGTGGATATCATGGGTTGGAGACACTGACTACTCTATGGATGCAGGCAACTCCGAATCTGGTTATTCATTCCGTGGATCTGATCCTCACGGTGCCCTCTTCGGTCTTATTTCCTCACCGACTCTCGATACCTCCTCATTCTCGTCTCTTCTCTCCCAGCATGTCGCGGATTACAAAGCAGCATTAACGGACAAATTCTCATTGTCTTTGGGCCAGAAACCTCGACTTGATGTTCCCACGGATGTCATCAAGACAATGTACCAGATCGATGTTGGAGATAGATATTTGGAATGGTTACTATTTAATTATGGTCGTTACTTGCTCTTTAGCAGTGCCCGAGGCTTGCTTCCTGCCAATTTGCAGGGCAAATGGGCTAATGGATATGCTAACGCTTGGAGTGCTGGTGCGTGTCGTTCAATGACAAATAACGTCTTCTCATCGTTTGGAATTCAGATTACCGTATGTCGTGCAATGGTTCTTCGAGTTTACAGCCCACATATAAAGTGCTCTTTTTTAAGATTCGAACATTAATATTCAAATGAACTACTGGGCTGCGGAGATGACCAACCTCGATGTCACTATCCCTCTCTTTAATTATTTCGAGGTGCGTTTGCCATTGAATCAGTCCCATCTTCTATCAATAAAGAATGACAGAAAACCTGGGCGCCGCGCGGTGCGTACACGGCTCAGGTCCTATACAATATCTCGAGAGGTTGGGTCACCCATAATGAGGTAAGTCCCTCAATGGTTGTGTTAAATGGCTTTTTAACGCAGTCCTAGATGAACGTCAGTACCTCCGGAATACGTTTTTTCTCAAATTTACCGAAATCACGCAATGTTAGATTTTTGGACACACAGGCATGAAAGGTCCTGGAGACACGGCGTCGTGGGCTGATTACCCCGGTGTGTCAATTTCAATCTACTAACATATTGAGCTCATAAATGGATTATATCTCTTCAGAATCGAATGCCTGGATGGTATGTTCCCGTTCCCTTCTTTGCGAAGGAGGTTGAATATAACTTAGATAATGCCTAGATGATCCATGTATGGGACCATTTCGACTATACTAACGACGTTGCCTGGTTGAAGGCTCAAGGATGGCCACTCATCAAGGTGCGTTTAACCTGATTATAGGTCGCTTGACGCTGATTAGAAAGAACATCGTTAGGGTGTAGCAAGCTTTCACCTTGACAAATTAATTCCAGATCTCTACTTCAATGATTCTACCCTTGTTGTTAGCCCGTGTAATTCCCCAGAACAACCGTTGATCACTTTCGGTATCATTCTATCTCATGATACTTTACCAGCCCTTGACTCACGCTGACTTGACAGGGTGTGCCCATGCCCAACAGTTGATTTGGCAACTTTTCAATGCTGTGGAGAAAGGCTTCGACGCTTCTGGAGATACTGATACCGCGTTCTTAGCTGGTATGTTCTGAGCAAACATGTCTGGCTCCTTTCTCAAATTTTCGTGACAGAGGTCAAGGCCAAACGTGCCCAAATGGACAAGGGTATCCATATCGGCTCTTGGGGACAACTTCAAGGTGTGTGCTTCCAATTCGTTGGACGAGGCGACGCTTACCCCCTTCTTTCTATTGTTTAGAATGGAAGGTCGACCGGGACTCCCCAACGGACACTCATCGTCACCTTTCACACTTGATTGGCCTTTATCCAGGATACGCCGTCACTGGCTACGATCCCTCCATACAGGGCAATCTCACAAAGCAGCAAGTCGTTGACGCAGCGACCGTTAGCTTGATACATCGTGGTAATGGTACGGGGCCTGATGCTGATTCTGGTTGGGAGAAGGCATGGAGGGCAGCTGCGTGGGCTCAGTTGGGAAACGCTACTGAGTTCTATCATGAGTTATCTGTGAGTTGACTCAACTTCAGTCATCTGTTCAGTGCTTTCAGTGCTGATAATAGTGGCATAGTACGCAATCGACCGCAATTTCGGTCCCAGTCTCTTCAGCCTCTACAACCCATTTGATCCCGATCCTATTTTCCAAATCGACGCGAACTTGGCATACCCCGCGGCACTTCTTGTGAATTTGTTTCTTCTATACAATCTCAAATATCCATCTCATTTGCTTTACGCCAGAACGCGCTCATCCAAGTTCCCGATGTAGCCAGCTACTCCACTCCTCTTACAGTGACGCTCCTTCCTGCGCTTCCCAAACAGTGGCCTTCGGGATCGATTAAAGGTGCACGTCTTCGTGGTGGCCTGACTCTCAACCTGCAATGGAGCAATGGGAAGCCCGTTAGTGCGTATTTCAAGGCGGATGACGAAATTGGATCACGGACTGTACGGGTTGTGTATAAAGGGAAGACACTTGCGTCCTTTAAGACAGCGAGCGGACTCACCACATCGATCAGTCGTTTCTGAGAACAGTTTTTGTGTAGATCATGTCAAGTGTACTAGCAAGAAGTACTCAGTAGCTCATTGGGAATTCGTGCCTTTCCTCACTGAACGACCACACTGAAGTGTACATGTTCCCTGGGAGTGCTCTAGAACCCGCTAACCCGCCGTTGGTCCATTGACCCACGATAAGGAGGCCTGCACCGCGCTGGTGATATGTTTGGCTTTGAAACTATTCTACACGCGCTGGTGATATGTTTGGCTTTGAAACTATTCTACAAAGCATTGAGGATCCTCCGCTCACACTTACATGTCACTGCTTATACCCATCTCAAAGATTGTCGATCTTCGTGCCGTCGCGTATAGATTGTAGAGATTACACTCTTGAGTCGCATTGGCTGGGGGTGGTCGGTCACATTCTCATGCATGTTCCTTTCTATATCAGTTTTATTGAAGTTTATGCTGGAAAGTAGGTCTATCCTTCCTTTTTTGGCCGATGAAACCAGGTGCCGCTGTATGCGCAAGCTAAGAAGTTTGCATGATAACTTTCACAGAAGTAAGAAATTGCTTGTCAAAATTCCAGTATCCTGGTCCAAATGCAGTCCTAATCTGAGGAGTGACGTCCGTTTGAACGTCAGTACTTTGATGGAGGATTAACGCTGTTCCCGTGTTGCTTTCGAATGAAGTTTCGAATTGACAGATTCATCATTCATGGTCATTGGTTTGATAGATAATCAGACACAGGCACAGAAATCCTGTAGGCTCGAACTGCGGGTCCAGGTATGTTAAATTCATATTCTATTGAATCTCTGAGTCTCACGATGGACTTTCTCATCTTGAGACATAATGCCTTGGTTAGATAGTCCATGTGGCTGAGCCTGTTTCAGCGGTGATTCGATGACGCGACGCAAGCACGTGCGTTACGACCCAATTACTTCCAAACATAACCTTCAATTTTTCAAATCTCTTCCTCTCGAAACGAAAACTTTGGATTTCAATGAGAAGGTTCGCAAGTACCACAATGTACTTCGGAGATTCTGGGATGGAAGAATCCGAAGAGGAAGGTTCTGACGAAAACAGTGAAGACCTTACAGACCAAGATAGGGAAGGTTACCTGGAAGAAAACAGCGAAGATTTTTCAGATGAAGGTTCCCTAGATGAAGACAACGAAGATTTTTCGGACCAAGATAGGGAAAATCCCTCGGATGAAAATGGCGAAAACCTTTCAGATCAAGATAGGGAAAGTCCCCTGGATGTAAATGGCGAAAACCTTTCAGATCAAGATGGGGAACATCCCCTGGATGAAAACGGTGAAAACCTTTCAGATCAAGATGGGGAACATCCCCCGGATGAAAACGGCGAAGACCTTTCAGATCAAGATGGGGAACATCCCCTGGATGAAAACGGCGAAAACCAATCAGATCAAGATGGGGAACGTTCCCTGGATGAAAAGAGCGAAAATCAAAACGGCGAAAACCAATCAGATCAATATAGGGAAGGTTTCCTGGATAAAAACCTGGATTCGAGCTATAGTCTCGAGAAAGCGGTTAAAAATATACCTACCTGGCTTGACAAACACAAGGAACTTCGAAAGAACCTGATTGCATTGACGAAGAACAAGGAAGACTTACAGACATACTCTTCTCGATCCTTGGAGGAATTCAGAATGATTCCATCCCATTTCGTTGCGTTCGTAGGTGGTGCGCACAATTTATTTGATGTTCTGCAGACAAAAATGATGTTTGCATGTAGCAACAGGATCTGGGAAGTCAACAGTCATCAACACATTACTTGAAGGTCAGATCATCCAGCATCTTGACTCAGTGTAAGACTGAAGGAGGGCAGACGACATCGTCCCCACGAGTTCGAGCAAAGGTAAAGGAAAATGTAAACAATGATGCAGATTACTAAAGTGTCTTAGCATGTACATCTGTCGTCACTGAAATCTCGTACAACGATGAGGATGACTACCGCGCTGATATCCACTTTGTGACACGGACAGAATGGATGCAGGAGCTGAAGAATCTGAAGGGTGACATTGGGGATGACATCCAACAGCAAAGGGAGAAATTTAAGGGAATGAAGTATCAGCGCGATGTTACAAAGGTTTCTGATCGTGTTAGGAAGTCATGGCAAAAGGTCACTATGATCAATTAACATTGTTCCAACATCAATGACTCCTCGAGCAGCTGGTTGCCGTTTATAACACACAGGAGAAACCTTTCACGTTTACAGACTATATGGAATTGGTTCACACGTCTGACAGTGTCGATTCGTTGTTGGATGATGCAAAGTGCAAGTGGAGCGGTGCTTAAGTGGTTTATGCAGCTAACCTCGCTCGCCACTTCCCAGGGCCGTTTCTGGCAGAAAGCCTCGATGCTACAAAAGAAATCGTTTTTGCCAAGGCGAAAGATTTATCGTCGTCTCTTCGGTTACTGATAGGCGACAGAGGCCCCTGGCCTCTTATCAAGAAGGTGAACATACGTGTTCACTCTGATATTTTGTCTACAGGAATCACTCTAGTCGATCTCCCTGGATTTGGTGATAGTAATGAGGCCCGATCAGCTGTGGCTGAGGAGTATCGGAAGACCGTCGACCATTACTTCGTCGTTATTCCTGTCACTCGGGCCGTTGATTCGAAATTTACCAAAGGTTTGTTCCCGTTTCTTGTATTCTTTTATGCAGCTCACATCCCGTTTGATCTCATCAAGACTTGTTTGTTATGTTAAAACAGCAATTCTCAAGTGTGTAATTTCCTTCTATGTTTACGGCTAGTTAACGACGTGACAATTCCACATTAGTGGGTAGGCTGTATCCTCACTTTTCCTTGGCACCCGTTAAATTATAATGGCTACCCCTGAAGACGGCATGTAGGTGCTCTTCTCATTAACGACTTTTGGTTTAAGCTTTGGCAGTCTGAAACCGTCCTGTTCAACCTTCATCGGTAAGAAAGAGAAACTTCTTTTCTTGTCTCCCACGAATAAAAATTGCCATTTTTCAGTTACAAAGTGTGACGATGTTCAAGTGGCTGAAATCGCGACAGACTACGATTTAGATCAAGATCCGCATTTCATTCAGCTCAAAGAAGAGAATGAACAATGGCGAGAGCACCTTAATATTGCAATGGCTGATGAAGAACGAGCTTACAAAGCAGTCAAAGGTGTGATGAAAAATGACATCAAGGGAATGAAGCTGATTGGGACTCTAGATTACGAGGATAGAATATCTGCTCAACCTTCGGTGGAGGCTAGCAATGAGGCTGTTTCTGCGAACAAACATACCATAGACAGCACAAATAATTCAAGGCCAGCCAAACGATTAAAGTGAGATGTAGTCCATGATGGTTCAACAGCAGTTGTTGACTTCGGGATAGATATGATGGCAATTACCTTCCCGTATCTGTCAGCCATGACGATGGAAACATAAACATATTTGAAGAACTTACAGACACGCGTGACCGGAAGAAGCTTTACGATTCGGAGCTACGTAGATCTGATTTTGCTCTCAGAACATTCTGTTCCCATTACAGGTCTCAGGTAATCTTGTCTGCAACGTTGTGATATTATTTGTCATTGAGCGCTATTAGGCAACAAAGAAGGGTTTGACCCAATCCTTTGAAGACGAGTTGGAAGATTGTGGTGAGAATCTTGCACCTGATCAGAGTTTCCATATGATTTTTTTTTTTTAAATTTCAGGTGTTCAAGAAACAAGTCGAGCATTTTCATTGTATCAATCACCCAATAATCTCTGATAAAATGTTCAGACTTCCCTGTTTTTACTGTTTCTGCACGAGATTACCAAGTTTTGAAAAGTGAGTCACCCGTCGGCACGGTCATCAAACGTCACTGAGGGCTCGGTATGGAGCAGAAAGGACAAACGGAGATGCAAGGACTTTTCTCGATATCGCAGACACTCAGATACCGTCTTTGCAAGAACACTGTCGTACCTTGCCACGCCGTTTTTTGAAGATGTTTGCCGAGCGTGCAATGGGCACCTTGGCAAGAAGTGCGCATTCAATACTTCAGGTGATGCAGAATATAGAAAAGGACGAAACGGATCGCAAGAGACTTGAAACCGAGTGGGGACGACATGCCGCCATCGAATGTACTCTGAAAGCAAGGCTACTGGAAGTAAGTGCTTTCCTCGTCATAGTATTGTTGTGCACATCATTTCAAAAAGAAATACAGGGAGGAAACAGTGGAAATGGTGGAAAAATTTAGAGTTCACTTCGATTCGGGCATGGCAGTTTCGTGTGCTGCTGCTGCATGCAAGGTTAGTCCCTTTTGTCGAAGTCAGTGTGAAACCCCATGACTCTTTATTTAGGCTTCATCAGATATACTAAGAATTGCTGAAAAGATCGTTAAAACAACTAGTTGGCAGCGTTTTCGCGCGGGTATGTCCAAGTATCAAACACCTGATTCGCCATTTAGTTCTTTTCAGCTCTTCGACGAAGTGGGGTTTACGAGGACCTGAACATAAATTATGAATTTACGGCTCCCTTTATCTCAACGATTGTGTGTGCATGGCAAGTTACACTTGACCAGAACGTGTTTCCTAAGACCAGCAAGGCACTCGAGAGAGTTACACTACACTTGCTTAACGAGATTCCGGGGGCATGCCATTCGAGTTCCTTCAAACAAATCGTCATGAATCGAGTAGCCCTCATGTTTGAAGAGGCCACTTCGACCTTAGAAGCCCTTCACGCGAAGGTTGCATGGCAGATCGACAAGAGCCGGAGAAGGATAGCCACTTCAATTGTACCTCACATCAAGGATCAGCTTGTCGAGGGTTACGAGAAGGCTCTGGAATATGAAGGGACAGGTAGTGTGGCGCTTCAGAAGGTGTGAAAGAAGTGTTTCTTTCCTTATGAACGTGTTTTATCTTTTCCTAGGAATACTTCATTGCCTTTGTAGGGCAAAAAAGGGAAATCATATTCACAGACCTTCATGATTTCATCTTGGAAGATTTGAATTCTCTGGCAGACTCTATTGGAGATGTAGTCGGAAACGAAATCAAACTGTTAGCAGACAAGGTATGACGAGTTTATGTTGTTTTCAAAAGCGGTATATACTAATTATTCATGCCTGAGATACACAACGAAATGTCGCTGCTATGGCGAGACGGTTTCAATTTGAAGTCGAGGAGGGCCATCAAGTTACGGGAAACCACAGAAAAGTTCGAAAAGTTGCTCGAGACCTGGATCGACGCGTCAAAAGATATCAAAATGGAGTGCGCTGACTGAGAAGATTATTTCAGGATTATTTCCACCTGCGATCAAGTACCGTCACTAACGCTCGTCGTAATGGGCAAACTTGAGTCTTCCTCCTCTATCTAGTCGTGATTGTCCGACCCATCCGTGCACACATACGTATTATATGTATTATGTATATGCATGCACTTGTCCACCATCCGCTGTTCAACGTTCAAACATTCAAGCACTCATCTCACACTCAGACCCTGAGCCAACGAATCCGAAAACGCATCCATCGCTGAACACCAAATAGATAAAAATTACCATACATCGTAGTTCAACCTGAAAATCAACCTGCGTCGAATCGAATGCGCTGGGGGGGTATGTGTCGTGTCGTGTCGTGTCGTGTTGCGTGTCTATGTGATGTGGGAAGTGGTCAGGAGCATAAAGATAGATGAGCGGGTTGAGTGGGCGTCAAAGGAGGGAGGAGGGGGTATTCGTCGTCGTGTATCATTACTTATCATGTGGTTCGGAAGGGACGTAACGGGAGGTGCGCGGAGGTGGATGTGGTTCAGAGGGGGTTTTTTTACACGTCGTAGCAATTGTAATGGGAGTGGCAATGGGAATTAAATGGGAGTCGGAATCGAGCTCGCTCAATAATCGCAACCGAAACGAAGCGAGACGAGACGAGACTCAATTATGAGGCCTGGTATCCTTGCCTTTGCTTATCTCAGTTTTCATGCTAGTTCCCTCGATTGTAATTTCTAAAATATTATTTAAAAACATAAGCTAGATCCTCGTCATATTTCTACACACTCTGTCCTTGTGGTATGTGTAGGGAGGACGTAATTTCTACGGCCTGCCTGGGTCGTCTACGCGTCGAGAATCGAACCCCCCGACACCGGGACCCCAGAATCCGTCGGTGCTACCAAAGCTACATCCGCCCCGGCCGCTGCGTCCTCATCAGGTGTTTCCTCCACCAGAATATCCAAGGACGAGGGTCGAAGATCAAGGGGCGTCGTACGACCACCCCTACCTCGAGGTTTACCGCGACCTCTATGAGGAGTGATACGTCAACAGCGAGTGAAGAACCGAATGGGAGTGTGTGACCAGCAAGTTCAGGACTTCGCCACGCAGTGCAACCGGGAAAGAGTTAGAGCGCGTGTAGAGTCGTGGCGCGTCTCGATGATGACGGTTCTGAACGTTCAGAAGTAACCGTCAGAAGTCACGCCTCGTCACGCATCAAAATACGACCTTCATTCACCCGTGCCTCCCTCTGAAGGGCACCATTTCCCTCCAGGTTGAAGCCAAACAAGGAATAATTCAGTGTTGTAATGACAGATTATACCTCAGAGAATAACATAGATCTCTCGGTGATGGAGTACCATCCCTGGCCAAGGTCTTTGACTGGTGCAGTGGCCAAACTCCTTGATGATGCCCATATTCCCAATACCTTATGGGGTGATCTTCTTTTCTGGTGGCGTGGCAATCCTCACATACCTCAGGTAAGACTAGGTTCTCGACTTCTCTTCCTGATATCTCATACTGACTTTCGTGTCCGCTCCAGATTTGTGGCTTTATTGTTCCTTCTGACTTGTTGGAGACCGCCGTTTCAGTCGTCGAGAAAGCAGGTCTTCTATCTTGCAACTGCGAGAGCTTTCTGCACATTGCCGATCGAACGATGTCCGTCTGGCTCCCCAAACACTTTCGGGTGGCACAACCGTACAACTTGTATATGACTCTCTTTCTCTGTCCCAGCGACAGACTTCTCGATCTCATACCCCTCGACTCCTCACACCCAAATCCCATTGGGCTTGAATATGATGAATTTGCTCTTCCCCTGTATGATCACTATCGTCCGACAATCCCTGTTGTACCTGGCGCAGAAGTTCCTGCAGACTACTACATTGTTAAGTCCTTGCTCCGACTAGCCTCATTGAAGTGTTGATTTTGCTCGCCGCCTTTTCTTCGTTAACGGATGGTGTAGGTCGCCACTTCACGGGTCTACTCTTACGTTTTGCATCAGAAAATGAACCTTACGTCCTTCAATCCCCTGCGTTGCAGCGCCTGTGGGACGATTATTACGTCCGCATGAAACTATTTCCTGCGCATCGAACGAAGATGCTCTGGGATAATGTGAGGGCGGAATGGAGGAACAAGTTATCGTTTTCATAATTCTACCTAGTACAATGACATTTTTTGTGTCCAAATCACCGGATATCAACACAACTTTTAGAGATTACAACTTGAGTCGCATTCGCTGGGGGTGGTTGGTCACATTCTCATGCATGTACCTGACGCGACAACGATTCGGCAAATCGGCATCATGTGACCCAGTGTGACCCACAATTTCACTGAAACTCACTTCTCGTTTTTTCGGTACCGTTCAAGTACCTCTTGCTCTTCATGGCCGACACGATGCCATGGATACTTTTGTAAAAACTGCTATGTACTAGACTAAATACAAAAAAGATGGCCTAGTAAACCAGAAACAAGGATAGAGCCACAGAACAAAAATGGCTAGAAATTTCACTTTCCGACACACGGCGCATAAACTTGAACGCCATACGTTTCGTTCCATTTTTAAATCTCTTTTCTAGAGCATTCTTGACATAATCTCCTAAAATGAGCGACTCAGGGACTTTAAAGAGCACCAAAGCTTCTCTTAAGGAGGACTTCAGAAAGGAAGATTCTTTCGATGAAGACTGTGCAGATCACCATAATGAGGTATCCCTAGACATGGGTAGTGAAGGTCCGCGCTCCCTGGTAGAAAACTCGGATAGTGAAAGTTCTCCTTCCCTGGACGAAAACTCGGATAGTGAAAGTTCCCTGGATGAAGACCTGGATACGAGTCATAGTCTCGAGAAAGCACTTATACATATACCTGCCTGGATTGACAAACACGAGACACTCAGAAAGGACCTGCTCGCATTAATAACAAATAACGAGGACTTACAAGCGCACTTTTCTCGATCTTTGGAGGAATTTAAAATACATCCGTCCCATTCAGTTGCGTTCCTAGGTGGTACGCACCATCCATTCAATATCTTGCAAACAAAGATGATATTTGTATGTAGCAACAGGATCTGGGAAGTCGACCGTCATCAACGCGTTACTTGAAGGTCAGATTATCCAGCATTTTGGCTTGGTAAAATACTGAAGGAGAGCAGACAACATTGTTCCAACGAGTTCGAGCAAAGGTAAATGAATGTGTAATCAATGATGCAGATAATTAATGCTTCCTTCATAGCCTGTACATCTGTCATCACTGAAATTTCATACAACGATGAAGATGACTATCGTGCTGATGTTCACTTCGTGACACGGACAGAATGGACATCAGAACTCAACAACATCAAGGGTGACATTGGGGATGACATCCAGGAACAGACAGAGAAATTCAAGAAAATGAAATATCAACGTGATATCACCAGAGTATCTGAGCGAGTTAAGAAGTCATGGCAAAAGGTGAGTATGGTTGGTTGACATCGTCCTACATAGCTTTGACTCCTCAGGCAGCTGGTTGCCGTTTACAGCACACCGGAAAAGCCGTTCACGTTTTCAGGCTACAGGAAATTAGTTCACGAGACTGACAGTATTGACCTGTTGTTGGATAATACAAGATGTAAGTAGAACAGTGCTTGACTGGTTAATCTTAGCCAACCGAGCTCATGTCGCTTCCCAGGGCCATTTCTGGCGGACTGCATTGATGTAAAAAGACAAATTGTGTGCACTCAGGCAAAAGATCTATCGTCTAAACTTCGTTCATCAATAGGTGACAGAGGCCCCTGGCCTCTCATCAAGAAGGTGAACATACGTGTACACTCTGCTGTTTTGTCTACGGGCATCACTTTGGTCGATCTTCCCGGATTCGGTGACAGCAATGAGGCCCGATCAGCTGCGGCTGAGGAGTATCGGAAGTCCGTTGACCATTACTTCGTTGTAATTCCTGTCACCCGCGCTGTGGATTCAATATTTACCCAAGGTTTGTGGTTCACGTTTATTTGTTTCTTGGAGAACAGCTCACATCCCGTTTGACCTGGTCATCAAGACTTGTTTGTTATGTTAAAGCAACAATTTTGTTGTGTGTGATTTCCTTACCAATGTCGGGCGCTAGTGACATTTTCATCATAGTAGGTAGGTGGTATCCTCACTTTTCTTCAAGCGTTAAATTATGATGGCACTTCCTGAAGATGGCATGTAGGTATCCTTCTCATTCTGACATGCTCTGGCTCAAGCTTTGGCAGTCTGAAACCGTCCTGTTCGACGTTCATCGGTAGGAAAGAGAATGTTATGTTTTTGTCTGACCATTTAAACGTGTCATCTCTCAGTCACCAAGTGTGATGATGTTCAAGTAGATGACATTGCAACAAACTACGAACTGGAATTTGATGAAAATTTTACCCGACTCAAAGAAGAGAACGAACAATGGCGAGAGCGCCTCGATATTGCAAGAGCTGATGAGGAACGAGCTTACAGAGCAGTCAAAGGTATGATGAAAAATCACCTTAAGGCGTCAGGCTTGACTGGATATCTAGAGCATGAGGACAGTTTGTCTGTGGAATCTTTCACAGAGACCAGTAATGAGGCTGTTTCTGTGAGAAAGCATACCATAGACAACAACACAAATGATTCTCGGCCAGCTAAACGATCAAAGTAAGATGCGCCCTCTGATTCAAGAGCAATTGTTGACTTGGGGATAATAGATATAGACACGATGGCGACTGCCTTCCTGTATCTGCCAACCATGACAGCGGAGAAAAAGCATTATCCGAAGAACTTACAGACAAGCGTGACCAGACGAAGCTTTGCGAATCAGAGCTGCGCAAATCTGATTTTGCTCTCAAAACATTTTGTTCCAAATTCAGATCTCAGGTAATCATGTCTGCAACTGTTAAAACATTCTTTTCCATTGATTGTCATTAGGTGACAAAGCAGAGTTTGATTCAATCCTTTGAAAACGAGTTGGAAGAATATGGTGAGATTTTGCACCTTGTTAGAATTATTTGTGCGATTTCTTCTTTTTGATCTTAGGTGCTCAAGAATTAGGTTGAGCATTTCATTTCATCACTAACCTAGGAATATCTAAAAGAACACTCAGAATTTCCTGTGTTTACTGTTACTGCACAAGATTACCAGGTTTTAAAAAGTGCGTCACCTGTTGGCACGATAATAAGACATTACTGAGCTTGGGACGGAACAGAAAGGACCAACGGAGATGCAAGAACTTTTCTAGATGTCGCAGACACTCAAATTCCGTCTTTGCAGGAACACTGTCGTACCTTGCCACGCCGTTTCTTGAAGATTTTTGCCGAGCGTGCGATGGGCACCTTGGCAAGAAGTGTACGTTCAATACTTCAAGTGATGCAGACCATGGAAAAGGATGAAGCGGATCGCAAGAGACTTGAATCCGAATGGGGACGACATGCTGCCATTGAACGTCCTCTGAAAGCAAGGTTATTGGAGGTTAGTGGTTTATGTGCCATAGTATTATCATACCCGTTAATTTCAAGAAGAAATATAGGGAGGCAGCAGCGGCGATGGTAGAAAGATTCAAAGTTCACTTTGATTCAGGAATGTCAGGTTCATGTGCTGATGCTGCATGCCATGTTAGTCTCTTTTTGTCAGTGTCAATGTGAAATGACATGATTCTTCATTTCAGGCTTCGTCAGAAATGCTTGAGATTGCTGAAAAGATTATTAAAACCAATAACTGGCAGCGTTTCCGCGCGGGTATGTCAAAGTATCTAACACCTGATTCTCCTATCACGATTCAGTTCTTTCCAGCTCTTCGAAGGAAGGGAGTTTATGAAGACCTGAACATTAATCATCAATTCACGACGCCCTTTATCTTAGCGATGGTATACGCTTGGAAAGTTACACTTGACCAAGATATGTTTCCTGAGACTAGCGGAGCACTCGAGAGGGTTACACAAGATTTACTTGAACAGATTCCGGACGCATGCCATTCGAGTTCCTTCAAAAAGACTGTGACGAATCGAGTAGCCCTCATGTTTGAAGAGACCACTTCGACCTTGGAAGCCCTTCATCGGAAGGTTACATGCCAGATTGGCAAGAGCCGGAGAAAGATAGCCACTTCGATTGCACCTCACATCCAGGATCAGCTTGTCGAGGGGTACAAGGAGGCTCTGGAATATGAAGGGACAGGTAGTGTGGCGCTTCAGAAGGTGTGGAAGAAGTGTTCCTTTCCTTATGAACGTGTTTCATCTTTTCCTAGGAATACTTTATTGGCTTTGTAAAGGAAAAAAGGGAAATCATATTCACAGACCTTCATGATTTCATCCTGGAAAATTTGAACTCTCTGGCAGACTCGACTGGAAGAGTAGTCGGAAAAGAAATGGAACTATTGGCAGACAAGGTATGTGCGGCGAGCTTACGACGTTGCCAGAAGTATAACAATTTCGCAATACTTAAGATTTACAATGAAATGTCCTTGATTTGGCAAGACAACTTCGACGTGGAGTCGGCGGAGGCCGTCAAATTACGGAAAACAACGGAAAAGTTCCATAAGTTGCTCGAGACCTGGATTGACGCGTTAAAAGATACCAAAATGGAGTGCGTTGACTGAGAAAATTATTTGAGGATTATTTTCACCCGCGATTACTGCCACGATACTCGTAACCACTCGTCGTAATGAGCAAACTTGAGTATACAGAGTGTGTTTACCTAGTCGTGATAAGCTTTTTGCTACGAATTGTGCCTGTTGTACGCACATCACTACTACACCTAAACTTCTTCGCGACGACAAAACCACAATCAGTCAAAATCTCAATCAAAATCACCAGGAACCCCAAGGAGTTCAACATAAAATCACGTATGCGTGGGTGCATAGATACTACGTCTATCTAGGAGACAGTTTGTATCTCGGCTTGAACGATTATTGGGTGCATGTCCCATTCAACCATCCACACAGGACGGCACGAAAGATACAGAAAAACCCGCGAAATCCAGCAAAGGCGCCCGATGGCTCAAAAATTACTAGCTCAGAGGGGTTAACGTGAACTTTACGTTTAAAACGCAATCAATCGCTAAACCCAAACAGTAAACCCTCCGTTATCTCCGATCGCGAAAAATACTGATATGAAAATGCCTATGACGTATGCGCGCCTAAGTAATCCAGCTCCATCTGCGCACAGATGCGTATTGCATTCCAACGTCCGCTTTTCGACGTTCAAACATCCAAACATTCACGTGCAACACTCATCTCACTCAGACCCTGAGACAACGAATCCGAAAACGCATCCATCGCGTCGCTTGACACCACATAAAGAAAAAATAACCATACAAACATATACGTAGTTAAACCTGAAAATCAACCTGCATCGGGGGGTATGTGTCGTGTCGTGTCGTATCCTATTGCGTATTGCGTGTTGCGTGTATATGTGATGTGGGAGGGGTCTGGAGCATAAAGATATGTAGATAGATAGGCAGATGTGTGTATGTAGGGAGCGGGTTGAGTGGGTGTCAAAGGAGGGAGGAGGGTTCGGGTTTTCGTCGTGGATCATGATCATGTGGTTCGGAAGGGACAGAACGGGAGGTGCACGGAAGGTGGACGTGGTTCAGAGGGGTTTGTTTACCCGTCGTAGTGATTGTAATGGGAGTGGGAGTGGGAGTGGGAGTGGGAATCGAGCTCGCTCAATAATCGCATCAAAAACGAAACGAAACGAGACGAGACACAAGCAGAGGATGCGTGCGTGCGTGCGTGTACCACAATGATATAATTAACCACGACTCATGCAGATATGAGGTGAAAATATGCCCGAATAAAGAGAATAACGGAATAAAGGAGATAAGTCGGAGACGAGTCGGAGATGTGGAGACGGAGACGGAGACGGAGAGTGCGACGGCAGAAACAGAGATAGAAATAGACAGAAACAGGAATAGAAATAGAAATAGAGAATAGAAAAAAAAAGAAAAAGAGAGAAAGGAATCCAAATGAAAGAAATCAGAAACAGAAACGTGAAAAAAGGCAACACACACAACGGGTGCGGGTGCGGGTGCGGGTGCGGGTGCGGGTGTGTGTGGCTAAACCGCCTCAGGTATGGGATACTCCGTCACCGCCCGCGTCCGCATCCGCGTTTTCCGACCGCTGCACCGCCGTCATCGCCGTCGGCTGCGACACTGATGCTGGTGATGCTGGTGATGGTGATGGCGGCTGCGTTTGCGTTTGCAGTTGCGTTTGCAGTTGCGTTTGCGGCTTCGGATGCAATTGCAGTTCTGGCTGTAGTTGCGATCGCGCTTGTGAACGTGATTGCGAACCCACCGCCGGGGGCGTCAAATCCTCCCCCCCCTCCCCGTCCTCATCCCCCTCCCGTCCATCCTCAAGCCCCATCTCCATCTCCATCTCCAATTCCATCTCCATCTCCATCTCCAACTCCATCTCCGCCCCCTCGTCCGCCCCCTCGTCCTCCTCTAACAAATCCCTCCCGTCCCACGCTCCCCGCTCCGCATCATGCGCCTCATACCCCGACACCACACCCCGCGGCGCACGCACAACGTTCCCAAAATCCGATATCGAAGGAAACCGAAACTCTTCCAACGGCGCCTCCCGCTCCCGCTCCCTGTCCGCACCTCCACCTCCACCGCCGGCCCCGAAAACACTTCCACCACCAGCACCAAAAACACCACCAACGCCAACACCGCCCCTGGCCTTGCCCAACCTCGACAACCCCCGGATACTCCCAGGCCTCTTCAATATCGCATCAGCAAGCATCTCATTCAACCCCTCCTCCTCCTCCTCCTCCCCTCCCCCATTCCCATTCCCATTCCCATTCCCATTTCCATTCACTGCCACGCCGTACGCCTCTCCCTCCCGCTCTCCGCCGCCGTTGGTATACTCCCCGAGCTCGCTGGACACACCCGCGGACGCACCCACACCCGTAGGTACCCACGCATCCCCGCCTTCGTCCCACTCCCACTCCCACGTGCTCCCGCCGGCGCCTAACCGTCCGCCCGCCGTCCGTGTCCTCTTCCTCCCCCTCTCTACAGCACCCGCACCCGTACCCAAAGCCTCGCCCTCGAGCTCGGGCGACTCAGACCGCACACTCCCGGACCCCTCCTCTCCAGCGCCAGCACCAACTCCAGCGCCAACTCCAGTCGCGGCACCAGTCGCGGCACCAGCTCCATTCCCATTCCCATTCGCAGCACCAGCACCAATTCCAACCCCACCGCCCATGGCCGCAGCACCGGCAGCACCAGGCATCGCAGCAAACATCATCGAATACAACCCATGCGGGGACTGCATCGGCGACGCGTACCCCGCTCCCGCCCCGGGGACATAAAACGGCTGCGGGCTCTGCGCGTGCCCGTGCGTGAGGGGAGCGTGGAACGGCATCGTGGGCGAGGGCAGGATGTTGAGGAGCATCTGTGCCTGCGCTGACGGGATGTGCAGATGCGGGTGCGGGTGCGGGTGCTGCACGTGTTGTGGTGGAGGCGGGGGGGAGTGCGGGTTTGAGGACGGCGGGGAGAAGGCTGTGTACCCGTTTATCGAGGGCCCTGGTGTGGGCGAGCCGTTGGCCCCGTTCGGCGGGACGTGGTGCGGGTGCGGGTGCGGGAGGTGCGGGTGTGGGAGGTGCGCGAGGTGTGGCGAGAGCGGGTGCGGCGAGATTTGGCCTAGCATCGCGTGGACCTGGTTCATCAGATGATGTATCCGCGTTTGGTACTACCAAACCCCTGTGTCAGTCACCATATCCAACGAACGTGCGGAACACGCAGACTCACCTCGGCTTCACGCCTGCGCGCGCGCGTGCCCTCCCACCGCAGCGCCTCGAGCTCCTTTGCGTACCGCTCGACGTCGGCCTTGAGCTTTTCCTCGCGCAGGCGCGCGGCCTCGAGGGCGCCACGCATGCTCGCGAGCTGCGTCTGCGGCGGCGGCGTGCCGCCACGGCTGAGTGGCGTCGGGGGCCGGCGATCGCGCGGTGTCGCTGTGCGGCGCGGCGTCGTGGGTGTCGTCGTGGGCGATGTAACCACGGCCGCGGCCGAGCCGTTCGCGCGGGGCTCGGCGGCGGCGGCGTCTTCCTCGCCCTCGTCGAGCGCGGGGAGCATGGCGACGGACGGGGAGCCGCGGGTGTCGGGCGCGTGGGATTTGTGCCGGTGTGGCGAGCTCGAGCTCGGGTCGGCGTGGGCCCAGTGCCATGGATCTGGCGCAGACTTGCTTCCTGTTCCGGATTTACTTGGGGTAGGGTCGTGAGAAATCGCCGCGGGGGTGTGGGATAACGTCGGGGAGGTGTTCGGAGAAGTCGCGGGGGATGGCGAAGAGGACGCGGAGGACGCGGCGCCGGCGTGCGACGTGGAAGGCTGTTCCTCGGGTTTGGGCAGCTGCGCGCGTTCGACGCTCCTGCTGGGCTTGGGGACTTGCAGAAACTTGCTATTCTTTTTCAGGAGATCCTTGAGTGGATCCTTGCGGCGCCGCCTGCGCTCCTTGGACCGCGACACCTTTCCGTCCTTTGCGTCGTGGTCGGAGCCCACAGCGGACGTCCTGGAGGCGTCTGTACGAGCAGTCAGCGAGCCGCGACAGAACCGCGAGACAGAGCGCACCGAGAGGCTGGGGCTGGTGTGAAGCGCCGCTGGCATACGACGCCCAGACGGCCCTGGTGCCCGTGCGGCAGATGTACGCCGAGCCCGCGAGGAGGAGAGTGGCGAGGGTTGTGGCGACGAGGAAGCGGGGGTCGGCGTGGAGTGGCGCAGTGTCTGCCTCGTCCATCGCCTCGTCCAGCTGGAACACGTTAGAGTCAATTCAAACTCCGCCCCAATCTCTGTGCCTTGACGCCACCGCCCCGCCCGGCAACTCCCGGCCCGGTTACTTTCCTCTCACTCTCATGTCCAGAATAGCCCTCCTCGTCACCGGCGCGCTCCCTGCCTTTGGCGACTACCACGCCGTATTCACCGCTTTCCTCGCCGCTGCAGCCCCTGGGCACGAGTTTGAGCTCGTTGCGTACGATGTCGTGCACAAGATGGAGTACCCGTCCGACGACGAGCTCGGGTCGTTCGATGCGCTCATGTACACCGGCTCAGGTGCGCCATTTTTGCGCCGATGCACTGCGATTGACAACACGCAGCGTCCAACGCATTCGACGACGCGGAATGGATAACCACACTCGTCGCGTTCACCGCGCGCGTCGTCGACGAGCATCCCAGGCTCAAGCTCATCGGTGCGCCGCGCCATCTCTCCCTGCCCGCTCGCTAACACGGCACAGGCATCTGCTTCGGGCACCAAATCATCGCGCGCGCACTCGGCGGGTCCTGTGTCCGCAACACGCGCTGGGAAATCGGCCCGACACCACTCGACCTCACCCCCCTCGGCAAATCCCTCTTCGGCGTCGACACCCTCGTGCGTTCTCTCCTCTCTCCTCTTCCTTGCTAACACCCCACACCCCGCAGACAATCCAACAAATGCACCGCGACCACGTCCCCTTCCTCCCTTCCACCCTCGACCTCCTCGCTTCAACGCCCACGTCCCCCATCCAAGGCTTCGTCCGCTTCTTCCCTTCCTCCGCGCCCACACACACACTCGCCAACATACATATATTCTCCGTGCAGGGCCACCCAGAGTTCACCGAGCCCATCGTGTCGCACCTCGTCGCTGCGCGTGCACAGTCCGGCATTGTCCCCCCCGACGTCGCGGCCGACTACGAGAACAGACGAAATTGGGCGAACGACGGCGTGGGTGTCGTGGGCAGGGCGGTATGGCGTGTTTTGGGCGTGGAAGTGGGACAGGGATGATGTTGGATGTTGGATGTTATATGTATACCCTTTGTACGTACGCTGATTATCACCATCTTTGTAGATCAATCAATGGAATGTCCGGTTTGCTGATGCGATTGCGATGCAGAACAGAAATCTGTGTCATCACTCTTGATTGTTATTTCACACCAGATATTTATCACAGTGCGAAAATCCATCCCGTCGTGTCGTCTACGATTCCAACGGCAACGAAACGATTGTGCTTTGACATTCAAGACGATAGCCCTTCTCGATCCAACGACTTACGCATTCGGTCCTCCGACTTCGTTCGCAACGACCGCGGAATCCCAATCCTTCCTCCATCCTCCATCGTGATGTGACGAACCTCCTTTCTGGTCCCTCACACTCACACGTCGCACCCCGTCCGCCTCCCCGCGGCCAGCCTCTAATATAACAGAACCCACCACTTCTTCTGCTTTTCTACACGATCAATAGTTCGAGGCCGACATTCCCCACTTTGTCTTCCATCTGCATCCCTGATGAACAACAACGTTTGATCAGCTTCTCGACTCGACTCGATAAATAAATAAGTGAATAGCCACTTGAGTACTCATCGATCGTTACCTGCTTTTCCTTTGCGCATGCGCAACCAGCACTTCTCTTTGATTTTCCTACGACTTGTGCCCCTCCAGTGACCAGCGTCCTGATCACTGTATATCTTCTACTTTTGCTTCGGTTTGGTTTCGCGGCAAACACGGACTTAGGAAGAATTAGAACTACAAGGTTTCCCTCCATTGTTCGTCGTGATGTGATGTGGTGAACATCAACTTCTTTCGGGGGTACATCTCGTCTCGGCGCCTGTTGCTTCTCTTTTGCTGTCCCCTCGTGCAACCAGGTTAACGACGGCACTTTTACTCAGTTCTCCTGCGTACGACTTGTTCATCCTCTCGCGTGACCAGCATCCTTGTCATTGCATATATCTACTTTTGTTTCGGTTTCGCGGTAAACACGGACTTGAGAATCAAAATAAAACTCCAACTTTCCCTCCATCTTCCACCCACGGACGCACGAGGAATTAATATAAATCCAACTTTTCCCTCCATCTTCCACGGACGCACGAAGAATTAAAATGAAACTCCAACTTTTCCCTCCATCTTCCGCCGTCCGTCGTGATGTGATGAACATCACCTTATTTCACTCCTCTCCGGGACTTACGTCGTCGCAGCTTGTTGCTTTTCCCTCGTGCAAGACAATGCTTCTCCTCGGTTCTCCTACGACTTGTGCCTACGACTTGTGCATCTTCTCCCGCGACCGGCATGCTTGTTACTGTATATCTTCTACTGTTGTTTCGGTTTCGCGGCAACCACGGGCGCACGAAGAATCAGGATAAAACTCTCACTTTCCCTCCATCTTCCACGGATTTACGAGGAACTCCAATTTTCCCTCCATCTTCCGCCGTCCGTCGTGATGTGATGAACATCAACTTATTTCACTCATTGACGGGGGATTACATGTACATCTCGTCTCAACGCCTGTTTCTTCTCACTTTCACTGTCCCGTTGCTTTTCCCTCATGAAACCAGTTTAACTACAGCACTTCTCCTCAATTCTCCTACGTACGGCTTATGCATCTGGTCCTCCGACTCTCTCGTGACTAGCATCCTTGTCACTGCATATCTTCTACTTTTGTTTTGCGGCAAACATGGACTTAAGAAGAAGAATCAAAACTCTAACTTTTCCCTCCATCTTCCGTCATACTGTGATGAACTTGACTTCCTTCACTCCTTTCTGGGGGATTACATGTATATCTCGTCTCGACGCTGTTGCATCTCTTTCCTTTGCGCTATCCAATTCCAACTAGTGCTACCCTGTCCTCTGCATATAAGCCTCGACATCCTCTCGTTTCTCTTCTCCTTCCGGGGCCAACAATCCCATCTTTGTCGTCCATCTTTCATCCCTGATGAACAACAAGCTGTTCGCTCAGCAACTCTGCTCAATAAATAGATAGCTGAACCCCGTGATCCTCATATCTCTCTTGACTAGTGTCTTATGCCCGACTCGAATTCCTCTACCACCGCTCGCGAAACTCCTGCAATCTTCTTATACCTCATCCCGGCGCTCACAAACAGAATGCCACTCGCATAGTCAAACAATCGCACCCCAGGTGGACAATCCATCGTAGTGACGACCATCAAGATCGAGGCTACGTGTGTGCCTCGTCAGATATTATATGTAGAGATCTTGCTTGATTGCGGTGCCATTGTGATTATCATCTGGCGGTTTGTGGCTTATATATACTGAGAGATCTTCGTGTCTTGCACTGCTTGTTGTTCCATTGTCACTTTCAAGGCCTCTAGCCCAATCCTTCAAGTTGTCCGTCCTGTCTATGACCACATTCTTTTCGTTGCTCACTTTTGAACGTATTCCAATGTAAATATTCTCGTCCACAATCAACGTTCAACATTCAATTCTTACCCAAAGTCACTTTCAGCAATTCACCGAGTCTTCAGAGCTGATCCAATGTGCAAAATTCCGACTGACACGCGATTTCCGACCAAAGGGACCCACACAATGAGCGTTGAAATCACAGTCCATCGTTCGATACCATCTCCAACTGACCCACAATCTTTTAATATACAACCTTCAATCGAAACTCACTCTTTTGACACACAGCCTCCAGTTACCACACAGCCTCCAGTTACCACACAGCCTCCAGTTACCACACATCCTCCAGTCACCACGCAACCTCTGATTACCACACAACCTTCAACCAAAAACAGCAGTCCACCCACCACCAACAGCGCCAACGCGTCAACATTCACCAGTCTCTTATCATCAACACCTCCCGCAAATACATCGGCTCCTTTCTTTCCAACCTCTGGGACACCATCTAGCAGCTCGATCTCTTCCACGACCTCTGTAAGCCCTCCGACAGGATCCAGAAATCCGACTCAGACCACCGGCAAGTCATTAGGTCCCATCATCAGCGGCGTTATAGGCGGTATAATCTTTCTGGTCTTGAGCGCTCTCGCGGCAGTTGTGATATTCAAATACCGCCGCCGACATCGCCAAAAACAAGACGCACCAGTTCCAACGGCTAACCCGCTCCTTGACGACCCCCAGATTATAGAGTTCGCGGCCCAACGTGGTGAGCATGCATTTCTTCTGAACAATCATCAGCTTTCATTTCTCATTACGGACATAGAGCTAGATCTCTTGAAGAAGAGACTCCTGACAGATTACAACCGTGAGGATGTCGCTGCTAGCACTAGTGACAGCGAGAACCCAAGCCAGAACCCGATCGCAACTACAGGCAGCAGCCAAGACCTAGAGACGCAACGATTACTGCCGTCGCGGAGAGACTTCGAGTCGGCTATACACCGGCAGATGGAGATGATGTCGCAGCGCGTGATGGCTATTGAGGCGCGCCAGCATATGCACGAGGATGCAGCCGCTGAACTCGAGCCCCCCGACTCACCTGATGCTGGCAAAATGATATAACATCCCTGTGATTACAGCTATAAGGTTGATATAACCAGAGCTGTAATCACA
>JABAJZ010006890.1:16988-28631 GCA_018857265.1 Termitomyces sp. T32_za158 | reverse complement strand
TGACGTTCTATGTAAACATCATAAAGAACAGCGAAAACCGAGAAACCCCCTTCCCTTCACCCCATCACTGTGTAACCCATTTATGGGCATATCGCCGAGATCCCCATGGTGTGTTGACATGGTCCATACAAATCCAATACATTCCTTCCATTACGTGTGTGTGCCTTGGAGTCAGCCGTCAGTCAGTCGGTCATTTTGCATTTGCAGGGGTGCATGGGCGCGCGGGCTTTCAAGAGCCAGGGCCGCACCCTCGAGTGTTCACTCTTTGCAGTTCACAAGTGGCATTTTAGGTAGTCGCGGCGCAGAGAGGTGCTCTTTGCATCCACCCCACCACGCATGCAGGCACAGCTACGCAGGGAGAGGGAGAAGGAGCGCACGCCCGCGCAGATCCAGCGGGCGCAGGATAAGGAGTCGAAGCGTGCGAGAGGTGCGTTGGATGTCTTCGTTCTCATCCTCACCCGTGCTGACGCCTCCACAGGGGCCCTCTCTTGTGCTGAATGCAGACGGTGCGCGCGACGGGATTCCGAAGTTGACTGACGCTGACGCGCTGCTGTTGCCGCACAGGCTCAAGCTTAAATGCGACAAGACCGTTCCGTGCTCGAGGTACGTGCTCCGGGATGCATATGCGTCTGTCGGGTGTCATTTCTCTGTGCTTGTACGTGTCAGCTCATCTCCTGCAGCTGCAAGCGGCGCGGTTGCTCCGCCATATGTCCCAACGGGAGCTTGACGACCGGTCAGGGGACGCGGTGAGTCTTGAGCCTTTCTATTTTCTTTCGGGGTTTCCGCTGATGCGACACCGGTGCCAGCTTCGTACTCGCAGACACAGAGAAGCTGCACCAGAAGATCGCCGCGATGAGCGACCGCATCCGGCAGCTCGAGGACGCCCTTGCGATCCTGCAGTCTACACACACGCGCGACCCACACCCGCTCCTTGCGCGCGACCTCCTCAAGATCAAGAGCATCATTGAACTGCACGCCGCGGGCGATTCGCTGGATGATCCTGCCGCATTCGGTGCCGCGGGCGGCAGCGCGCGCACGAGGGAGGAGGAGGACACGGAGGAGAGCCAGGCCATCGATGCGTTTGGGACGCTGGCGATCAGGGATGACGGCGCCGCGACTTTTTATGGCAGGTCCGCGGGGCAGGAGGTACGCTCCTCCGCTCTGTTTCTCAAAATTTTGTCCTTACAATTGTACGAATACGCGACAGAGCCTCCTCATCGTAGGTCTTTCCTTTTCCTCAGACTCATGCGACAGAACTCACCGTTTCCTATCAATCGCAGGGTGAAGCTTCCCCCACGTCGTTCTCGCCCATCTCCGAGACACAACCATGGACTCCGACAGCTACGCTCCCACCAACCATCAAATCCCTCGCGTCCTCCTTCCCCTTCCCACCCACTCCATCCAACGGCCCCTCATCATCCACCTTTCCCTCCCGGACGCTACAGCGCGATACCCCCATCGACTTCCACACCCTAACACACACCTACCTCCCTCCCTGGCCCGAAACCCGGCGCCTCTGCGCCTCCTACCTCGAACAGGCACCCTGGTTCTTCGGCGCCGTCACACGGCGGCAGCTCGAGGAAGAAATCCTCCCGACCTGGTACGCCGAGGCGCCCGCACCTCCACCACCTCCACCCACAACGGCGCCGGCGCACGCACTACCGACGCCCCACGCAGCGCTCCCGCCGGCGCAGCAGCAGGGACAGATCGTGATTGTGCGCGCTGGAATCTGCCCCCGGCCGAAGTACAGAAGCGCCGTGCCTTGTTTTGGGAATTGTTCATAACAGATTGTTGGCAGGTATGTACCCGTGGGCTGCAGACTCTCTCGACGCTTATGGTCACGAATCAGAGTCTCGCGACTGGCCGCCTAGCAACTTTCTCCCTCCCCTTTGTCGATTGCGAGTTGCCTTTCGATTCAGACCAAACCATGACCGACGACGGCGTCATCCAGCCCAGTTGTGCGTTCTGTCGTTCACATCCGTCGTTGTAATACTCATCGGTTTCTTACGGGAATTAAAAAACAGTCCCCTTTTGGAAAGCGCGATTCGGCGCTGAATGTGTCGCCGGTGTTGTCCAGGGCACTTTGACGTCCCGCGCACCCAAGTATTCCATCATCCTCGATCTGGACCGCAAGGTCCGTGATATGGAGCTGCCTGCATATGCCCAGGGTCCCCCGCCGCAGGGAGCTGGTTTGGCGGAGACAATGAGCCATTTTATGCCAATCAACTATCGGGAGCTTAGTAAGCCTCCTTTGCTTGCCTTTGAGAGGCTCTTGTACTAACGATTCTGTAGCTTTACTTTACATCCACCGTTGTTTCTTCGCACACGCGATTTCGAGCAACTCTGCTGACCCTATCAAGAGCCAGTATGCACCGTCTTTCCTTGCAGGTTACCGCAGTGCATGTACAATAATCGGGTCCGTGTCCCAGCAATTTATGTTGTTCCCCGCACAAATCGCGCGCTTTTGGGTTCTCTGGACACATGCCTTCTCTGCTGCAGTATGTTTTCCCCAGGATTCGTGGCGTGGCACACATGCTTATCAATTTGGTTCCTCTATTCCGTATATAGGTTATGCTGGCGTCCGTCGTAACGCATAGCTCTCGGTCCAAAGTTGCACCAGCGGCTCTGCTCGAGCTTCGTATCGCATGCGACCTTTTCGAGCGAGCATCCGTGTACGGGGGTCGTTCCAGCAAGTTTCTGGTATGTCTTCAGTCGACACATGACGAAAGAAATACACTCCTTACCTCTTGTACTAGCCGATTCTCCAGCGGTTGCATAACAAAGCCCAGAAGGTTTTCATGGACACAAACAGTGGCATCCCTCCCAGCGTTCCCGGAGATATCTTCAAGCCCACCGCGGCGGGTGGCGAGCGCAAAGACGAGCTGTCGATCTTCAGTGGCAAGACACATACACTCACCACCAAAGCCGCACCTCGTGTACGCCCCACCACCGCTACTACAGCCTCCTCATCCAGCCCGTCGTCGTCGTCAGTATCGGACTCTCCAAGTGGCCCGAGCAACGCTTTTGTGCCTGTCGACAACCCCTCTTTTGCGAATGTGCACCCGAGCCTGGTGAGGGAGCTGCGTGGTTTCGACGGCCATATCGCCGCGCAGATTCGGGAAGCGTACGGGGCGAGTGGAGTAGGGTTTGCTTCGAGGATGGAGGCTTCTCAGCAGGAGCGGCGCCACATCCAGATGGAGGCTGCACAGAGGGAAAGGGCGGAACGTGATGAGCAGGAGAGAAGGCGGCAGATACAGCTGGAGCAGCAGCAGCAGCTATATCAGGAACAGAAGGAGGAAGAGGAGCGGAGGTGGCAGTTACAGGAGCAGGAAGAAGATTATATTCGACAACGGGCCATACATGAGCAGCAGGCACAACTTCAAATGGTGCTTGATAGACAAAGGCAGCAACAACCTCGACAACACCAGCCTCATGTCCACCGGCAGCAACAGGAACAAGCCCCGTCCCAACATTTTGAGCAACACTATGAAAATGGCCATTACGTTGAACACACCTCCGTGGGATTGCCGACCCACCATGATACCCACCCGATGTCCTCGCATTCGCATAACCAAATGGAATCCATTTATGGGCAATTGGAGAGACCGACGCGGCCGCAGCCGCAGCATTCTATGTACGCAATGCCTTCAGAATATCCAAATACCATTCATCAGCAGCTAGCATCTCTTCAACAACCTGTCTCATCTACTCAACACCACGAGCAGTCGTACAGCACTCACTCGGTGACTCGTGTACACAAGGCCCGACAAGTGTCTGATTATCAACCTACGGAAGCTATCCAGTCTGTAGCATCGGATGAGATGGACTACGAACAGTATACAGATCACGCCCAACTACAAGGACATCGACCACAGAAACAGCACAGTCAACTGACACACTATGGAACATACCAATATGCCACTCCACATGATACGCCATATCCGTCTGTTGATTCCGTAACGCAATTGCATGGGCTTTATGGACATCTGCAGCAGCAAAACCAACAGTACACGCCGGATGGTGTATTGAGGGGAATTGCTGCAGACGACACCAGCTTACAGGAGACGTGGCAGTCATATATGTACAAGGTACCCTTCTTTCTTGATAGTGTATATGTCAATTGTCATGGCTGATTATCCATTCAGGTGGGCTCCCCTCGCCAATTTCTAGAGGACTAGGATTTATTAATATGATTTCGAATAATCTATGGACGATTCATTTCGGTTATCTTTCCCTATTCCTTTCTTATCTGTCGTGTTGCTTTCGAAGTCTGGTTGCTTTCTGTACCATCATTGTTTGAGTAGAATTGGCTATATTAGTTTCCCTATCTATGCTTCTGTGTAGATTTGTTCGGTAAGTATTGATGATACAATGTGAAGTAGGTCGCAATGCCGAGATCTGGTCGCGCTTGACCAAGGTTACATGAGAAAATTGGATTACTCATGTAATGATATGGCCTTCATTTCATCTCATACGTAGTGGTCGGTCTTTGAGTGTTTGCGCTATCAATGATTGAATTAGCTCCATATTTCAGCCGACAACGTTGTTCTACGTTGTTATGCAAAATACTTACGAAAGTGTAAGCTTTCTAACCTGAGCTGTCTCTTCTCCATTTCAAGCCATAACAGGAGTGATCCATCCATCGGCTGTGTTAAACCCCCTAACATAAGTATTGCCGAAGGTCAGACAACTGTTCACCGTACCTAGACTTCACGTAAAGATCAAGCATTTTTTGGGGAGACGGGAGGAACTTGTTGAATCAAGCTTTAATTCCAATCGAGTTCTATTGTTCCTCTCGGTCCCTTCATTTTTGTGGCAAAGCCAAGGCAGAGCGTCCGTATATTTTTTCCGAAAATGCAACAGGTCGTATAATAGATCATGGTAAACGCCGTTTTTCTACTCAATGGCTCTCTCTGACACGACTCCTGCGTCCCAAAATACAGGCGAGCTGTACTACTCGACAGTCAGTCTGACATTTTTCTTTCTGGTTCATGAAACTCATCCAAGACCAGAATGCTGCTCCAGAATGGGAGAGGTAATCTTTTTTCTATTATCTTCCATTATATCTCTACTGATATTAACCTTTGTTCTTCTAGATTAGATGAAATGCACAAGGGAATCGACACTTACCTAGGCCACAACCTTACCTTGTGCCCACCCATCCAGAACGCCAAGACAATTCTTGAGCTCGGGTGAGGCGTCGTCAAAATTTTTTGAGTCCGGAATTCATAGGCTCACCAATTCCGTCTATAGCTGTGGCAGTGGTTCTTGGTACGTTGAGTCTGTAGCAGGCATTCATATTCATAGTTTTCAATACTATTGTTCTACAAAGGGCCATTCAAGCTGCACAAACATATCCTGAAGCCACGGTTATTGCCATTGACAAGTCTCCCTTACCGCCGCGTTCCTTACCTTCAAACATGCGGTTCCTACAACTCGACATCACTGGTCAAATGCCCTTTGAACCAGAAAGTTTTGATATCATTCACGCACGCTTCGTCTTCGTGCATGTACGTCTTCTTCTATTGCCTGACCGTGGTGCATTTATTCATTCTCTTCAGCTCCCCAATTGGAAAAAGGTACTCCAGAATGTCATATCCCTCTTAAAACCTGGAGGCTGGCTCTGGATCGACGAAGTAGATGCCTATTTCTACGATGATGGACCTCAGGGCTTGGGACAGTCCTTAAAGATGTTCAATAAAATGTGCCTCTTGCATTCAAGGTCAAGAAACGTCGACGTACTTGCTGCTTCATCGCTCTGCTCAGTGCTTCAAGGACTGGGAAGCTTTTCGTGAGTCTCTTCCACGCATTCCTTGTTCCCCTCCGTAGACCATTGATGATTGTTCAATCCTTGCAAGTGAAGTCCACAACACCGGAATCAAGTGTCCCACAAATGGCAAAGAAAGTTGTAAGTCACTCAAACAGTATGATTACAAGGGAAGGCTCAAACATCGGATCATCCAGATCCCAATATCCAGTGGATGGGTCGAGTACTCTGGGCGTCTTTCCGTAAAGCTCTCACAAAATCGAATGCCCTTCAGTGGTTTTCCGATGAGAGGATTTCCGAACTGAGGGAGGAAATTTTTCGAGAAGCTGAAGATCTCTCACGGAGTGTTTACCTACAGATGTACATGACGTTGTCGCAGAAGAAAGAGGTTATTGCCAGTTGACGTTGTTGCAACTAGCGTACCGAATCAGGTTCTAGAATAGATCAATGCTCGTGACAGTGATGTGCTTGAAAGACATGAACTTATGTACCGCTTCACTATTTAAAACAGTCCTTGAGTGTGTGTGAGATCCTCTCGTACTTCGCCATACTTCGCTTACTACTGTCATGGTTACCCTGAGGTGTGTATGAAGATTCAGTATATATGGATATACACTTACACGATCAGTCGCTTTCTACTATCGTGGTTGCCCTGAGTTTATCCTTTCGACGATGCAAATCTCGTTCACCGCCATTTTTTTTTGCAAGATTGCTTTTGGATTCAGGGGAAAGGAATCTGCTTTTCCTTGGACCTCACAGCCGGGAACGTCCTTGAAAGGAGTCCGGCAAGATTTTTGTTCGGACAATTCTCCTGCATGACAGCTCGATATTAGCGCAATACTTCCCCTTCCATCTAGAAACAGGCTATATCTCTTACCAGCGCATATCAACTCACCAATCCAAGCAGGCAACGTCGTTCAACACAGATCATCATTGACAAGCATCAAATTCTTTCAAATATGGTATAAAATGTGAACCTACATGGTGTGATTCTACAAGCCTTGACAGAGCGTCTTGCCTCTACTAATCTGTGCCCTGCACAGCGTAACCTCCATCGGCACAGCAACAACCGCCGCTAGCAAGATCCCGCATGAATCGGCGAAACCGATTGAACCGATCCTGAACTCCCTTTCCTGTTTAGTGCGTTCGACGCCATGCACGCTCTGTCGGTCTGCGCTTTCCTGGTTAATACGGTAGAATACATTTACGCTAATGAGAGTGAATGTCGTGTGAACTTATACAGTAAAGACTGTGAAAAGACGCACTACGCAAGACCACCACAGATGCCCTCGAGGCTGATGAGCAGGAATACGGTTATGATGCTTACACCAACACCAACTCGCACACCTAGGTTGCGAACTTCCCACCAAAGAAATGCACCAACGAGACCAGCCGCTCCGGTTCCAGATGCAAAATAGCTGGACTGTCCGATGAATGACGTTCCAAGACCATGAAGTGCAACCCTTACCCAACACTACGGCCAGCGACGGAAGGCGGGGCATATGTAGTCGACAGTTGTAAGAAAGTCAACTCGCCTAGGCCTATTCATTTCAGAAACTTAAGCTGACTATCCACATGTGAAAGACAAATTTCTCTACCTGACGAAAATGACGCAAGGCCGATCCCAAGAAGCCGCATATTGAGACTATCAAAAGCGGCAACGACCTTGAAGAGCAATCAGAGTCCGCTGAGAAAAGAGACGACTTAGGACCTACAATCATGCCTATCGAACTAAGCAAGCAGCATCCTATCAGACGTTTCGTGTATCGTATCCGACCCTTCAACAGATAAGGCCATCCAATCTTGGCGACTAGAGCAGGAGCGATGTTAACGAATGCGATGATTCCCTTGGGAGTCGAAGGTGGTACAAGGTCTAAGGCGGCAGAAAGTATGATCACATAGAGAACTTGAACAAATGATGCTGTCAACTTATATGAGGAAATGTAATTCAATGGTCTACTCACCGTTGTTAATAAGGCCGAAAAGAAAGAAAGATACTCCAAGTCTCCAATAAAGCCGTCGTTCGCGTCCTGTGTATCAAAGAGGCATCAGCACCAACAGAGACGCTAAACACTATGGGATGTTGGTACTCGTCAAACAGTACCTTTCTCGTCCATTGCATCTTGTAATGGCTGGTGGCCGTCTACCTCAGACGCCAGGTTGAGAGCGATGGGTCCCTCAGGGTTGTTATCTAACTGCCGCATATAAAGACGAGTGTTGTAGGCGTATTTCGTATAGCGAATGATACACCAGAAATGGTCACCATATACTTCGCATATCCAAGTGGGAGGGAAGTGAATGTTAAAGCAACTTGAGCAGCGTCACACTAGTCCATAGTGTCACAGACTGTCACCTCCGCGAAAAACGTCAATAGGACTTTTTACGACACACTCTTACAGTATGTATTTGATCATGGTTCTATGAAAACATTTTCGTACACAATATGGACTAACCGTAACCCTAATCAATCTTGTGGATGTCGGCAGCAGTGTTAATTCCAACTCCAATTCCAATCCCAATTTTTGGGACATGCTCAGCCGGCAGTGTTCCGACATAACAACACATTCACTGATTTGTAACCTAGCGCGGTAGCTTATTACTCAAATGTTATGTCATTGATTCTTAGATTCTCATTCGAAAAAGGTATTATCAATGATTTGTTATTAATGAGTTCGTCAATTTTCAAAATTGCCAACCAACTCCCGACCAATAACAGTACTAGTACTAGTGGGATGGGCCGTTCTCGAGGAAATCTTTTCATTTGAGTCTTCCGAGCTATAGGGTAGGTGATATAGTACTCACGGTCCACACTTGACAGATCCATTTCAACCAAGTGCAGTAGAGCTGGCGAACAGAGGTATGTATTGTCTGTCCCCTGTATGGGAATATAAAAGGTATAATCTGTCTGCCACGATTTATCAACATTCAGCCACAACACAGATCGGTACTTATCTGGAAAGAACAAGGGCACTAACCGATTAAGAAATGAACATCTGGCATTGCCTTACCACAACCTCATGTCTCCACATGTTCTTTGCGTGATTATTAAACCTAACTATCTAGCCTGTTTTCTATCTCGTTTTCATTTCCCCACGTCTTCGTCTTCTAACTTCCGCCAGTCGTTGTCAACCGTTGATGCATGATGTCCCATCTGACACTCACGTAACGCACCACGAGGCAAACACTTATCCTGATTGTTTTACAGAAGAGCGCCTGATTATTATATCCTTCTCAAGCCACCGTCATTTAAGAAAGCTGGAGACCGTGGCCTTGCTTTCCCCCCTTTGACCCTCGACCCCATTATGTTCACCTGTAGAAATCATGTGAGAACTTCTTTCCTGTGCATCGCTGATTGAAGGAAGACATTGATAGTGCTTTCATACAGAATATGACTCGCTTCACCATAGAATCATTGAAGATGCGAGGTCTTGGCCGAATTAATTTTCTTTGGCACGAAATCGTGCATGCCAATCCTCACTTTCATCCAGATCTCGGCTACACATCAGGTGAATTTTTAGCGAGCCAGGCTAAGGAAATTTCTGATTGAAGATTCTAGGCAGCTCGGTCATAGTACGAGACACGACAGCAACCATTATCCGCCGCCAGAATATGGGATGAAATATATTTTCGAAGATGCATGGTTTGCGAAACCTGTACGCAGTGATTTGGACGGTGAGCATCACAAGTATCACTAATGGGCTGAAACCCAAGCAAGAAAGACAGAGCGCCAACGACAGAAGACATTTCGCAATAAGCTCTTTAAAAATGGATTTTGATTCACTTGGAAAAACCAGTCCATGTCTGCTAACGCCACACAAAGCTATCCTCAAGAAAAATATTCACTTTTTCGTAGGCGAATGGGAGATGAAGTATTTTTTACAGACAGGCAACATGAATCGATGGGTTGGATATGTCCAAAAGACTGTGAAATGTGCCAACGAGTGGAAAGGGTACAAGCGAAAGTGGCGAGGGCAATGAATGTAAACCAAAGCAGTACTAGGTCCGTCAGGTCTTCAGGGGTCAAACGCCATTGATTTTTGGAAGGTTTTTCTGAAATTCCAGTCAGCTAATTGATCGAGCAGAGAGCGAAAAGAGCCGGACGATGTCAGAGCTTTCCTGATCAAGGACAATGAATTTTGTGGACTGATGGAAAACAGCTAGATGATAGGCTTACTGGAGTTGTGTCTCCTTCGCACGTTCCAAAGCCTCGATGCGTGCCTCGAGGTGCTCAATCTGCTTCCGAAGGCTTTCAAGTTGCCTCTGGAAGAGGACTTGATAAATCAATGGTACTTAGCATCACATGAGAGCGAATCTATGATCAAAGAATCGTAAATTTACTAGAAGATATTGCTGAGGGCATGGCGGGTTGAAATAAACTGAGGATTAACGTTCAAATTAAGGCATTTTATAGTTTTAGCTGTCCAGTAGGAACGTTCGAAAATTTTCTCCTCATAGCGATCAAGTGCCGCAGTACGAAGAAGGACTTCGAAATCCAGGGCCTTGTACGGAATCGAGAGATATTTTGATCCACTTGATATATCAACGAGCCAAGGGAATGGTGTCATTGATATTGCGATTCGTAGACCACCCGCACCGAGCCCATTGCAATGAGAGTAAAATCTGCACAGACCCACATGTTTTGTATCTCCCGAGGTCCAACTACCTGTCCCTCCCCTAGTATGAATCATTTACTTTTGTGAACGCAGGGAAGCTCTGTACAGAAATCCTATGACAGATGTCTCAGACTGATCTGGGAGCGGTCAAGGGTGCCGTGTTACCCCCTACCGAAGTGAAGTTTTTTCCATTCACGACTTGAATACATCTCTGGGCCGAGGGGATGATCTCCACAGATCTTAATCGCTGTACTGGCTTTGGTTAGTCGAGAAGTAGGTCTCCGATGAATGGAGGATACTGAAGTGGTGTAACTCGGGGCGGGAAGGGAGTTATACGATCCCGAAATCTGCGAGTAATCGTCGCAGGCAGAGAGGAAATCCGAGGACTCTCGATACGATTGACCAGTTACGATTAATAACAAGACAGTCCCTGTCACGAAGGGACGTCAAAGGGAAGATCAATACGGTTGTAAACATCCCAAGGGAGAAAGTCCGCAGCAACAGGGTTCATTTTTTCACACAGATTCGTGGCTTGACGCATTGCATAAATGCATGTGTCCTCAATTTTCCTTTCTGAGAGACAGAAGCAAGCAAGAAGCAAACAAAGATCTAGAGTGGAACAATAGCTGTTACGTTGTGCCATCTTTGGCACACGGGGGCACGAGGCAGGAACTTTGTACCTTTCATAAAGCAGATTTCTGAACAAAGTTCGAGATCAACTCAGCGATGGCGACAAACAATGGGTGCGTTGCCATGTAAGCGTCAGGACACAATCCAGATCTCCACGTGACTATTGATGTGCGTGGCGCCGTTACAAACCAATATGATAAAGATGGAAATCACCGGGTCTAACTATTACCATTGACACTCATATATTCTCAAGGGTGATTCAAAAGCCCATCCACAGAGGTCCGCGTCGGAAAGGTCAAGCCCAGAACCACCCCAAAATAATTCGCTACAGCAGCGGGACAGATATCCGTCTTCTGAAGGATAGATGGACGCAGGGACACATTTGAATTGAGCTTCCCAGGCAGCCGACAGAAGCTATCTCGTAAGACCAGAATATTTACCACTTCGCTTCTACTTTGACTCGTTATTCCTCAACTTGTTGAAACTGGCACAACCGTTACGGTGGAATCAGATTAGCCTCTTACTCCAGATGTGAGGTGTTACCAGGACTAAACAGTGGATCACCGTGACTGTGATTCAGGAATTGGCCGAGGCAGGAATGCATTGCTTTTTAAATTGTCAACAATGATCCTC
>JABAJZ010006889.1:12086-28791 GCA_018857265.1 Termitomyces sp. T32_za158 | reverse complement strand
CCTCCCCCAGGTCGGAACTACCTCGGAACACTTCGGACTTCAACCCCGAAGTCCCCTACCGTCACCGCCGCCCTTCCTAGCCCTCCCGACCAGTGGGTTCCTCGCTCTACAGAGAGCCCCCGGGTCAGCGGTACCTGACAGGTAATGCCGATGGGACTGCGAAATGCGCCAGCAATACAGCAGAGAAGGGTGACAGCGGCGCTGCGGGAGTATATTGGAAAGTTTTGTCATGTGTATTTGGATGATATAGTAATTTGGTCAGAAACTATCGAAGAACATCACATAAATGTCCGTAAAGTATTGACAGCGTTGAGGGAGGCGCATTTGTTTGTCAACTTGAAAAAGTCAAACTTATACTGTACGAGTATTGATTTCCTTGGCCACCACATTTCGGCCAAGGGAATTGAGCCGGATAAAAAGAAAGTAGATCGTATATTGGCATGGCCAACACCGAAGTCAGCAAAAGAAGTTCGCCAGTTCCTTGGGTTGGTCCGCTACATTTCATCTTTCTTGCCTCGTTTGGCAGAGCATACAGGATTGTTGCACAAACTTACGACGCAAGACTGTGATCGTGAGTTTCCGAAATGGGAGCAGGGGCATCAAATTGCTTTCGATTGTATAAAGGAATTGGTTGTGGGCCGAGAATGTCTGACAACGATAGATCATTATGATTCATCGAAGAATATTTATGTAACGACAGATGCTAGTGATTTTCGTTCAGGCGCAGTTCTCTCCTTCGGGGAGTCTTGGGAATCTGCGAGGCCGGTTGCGTTTGAAAGTCAAACTTTTAAAGGAGCCGAATTGAATTATCCAGTGCATGAAAAGGAACTCTTAGCAATCATTCGTGCGTTGAAAAAATGGCGGGCGGATTTGTTTGGAATGTCGTTCGTGGTGTTCACGGATCACAAAACATTACTGAATTTTCATAACCAGCGGGAACTATCACGTCGTCAGGCGCGATGGATGGAGTTCTTGTCGCAGTTTGATTGTAAATTTGTGTATGTAAAGGGAGAAGACAATACCGTGGCAGATGCCTTGTCGAGATTGCCATATGAATCACTAGAATCTTCGGGAGCTATCGAGGCCGCACCAAAGTTAGTGCACATGATGAATGATGAGGAATTAGTGAACGCTAGCGTGAACGCGGTTTTTTCAATTGGTCTGAATTCGCCTTTTTCAACGGCATCGTCCTTAGCTCGTAGAGGTGATCGGGAATTGATGGGTGGTGCAGCGTTGGTAACAGCGCCGATGATAGAGGTTGACGAGAATCTGTTAAAAGAAATAAAGGAGGGTTACGCGAAGGATGATTGGTGTAAAAACCTGATTGCAGCTTCGCGGGGAATGACCTCATTGCGATTGCAGGACGGTTTGTGGTTCCTTGGTTCGCGATTGTTGATTCCGCGTGTGGGAAAGGTTCGAGAGACCTTGTTTCGGTTGGCACACGATACCTTGGGGCACTTTGGGTTTGAGAAGGCTTATGAGGCCTTACGCTGGTCGTATTATTGGCCAAAAATGCGTCGTGACTTGGAAAAAGGTTACGTACCAGCATGCACAAAGTGCCAGAGATTTAAGTCAACGACCTCTCGGCCCATGGGTCCCTTACATCCCCTACCAGTACCGGATGAACGTGGAGACTCGGTCGCTATTGACTTCGTGGGGCCGTTACCTGAAGAGGGTGGTTTTGATTGCATCTTAACAATGACTGATCGTTTGCATTCCGACGTGCGCATTGTCCCAACAAGGACAGACTTGACGGCCCTGCAGTTGGCGGAGTTATTTTTTGAGCATTGGTTTTGCGAAAATGGTTTACCGCTCGACATCGTTTGTGATCGCGACAAGCTGTTTGTTTCAAAATTTTGGAAACATCTCACTAGGCTGCTTGGGGTAAAAGTAAAAATGTCCTCTGCTTATCACCCGGAAACAGATGGTGTTAGTGAACGGTCCAATAAAACATTGGTTCAAGCCTTGCGTTTCCATGTCGACCGTGATCAGAAGGGTTGGGTTCGCGCATTGCCTCGGATTCGTTTTGATTTCATGAATACAGTGATTAAATCTACAGGTTTCTCTCCGTTTCAACTCCGAATGGGAAGATCCCCCCGGTTGATTCCCCCTTTAGCGCCACGCGGGGAGTGCCCGACTACGGATGAACTGGATGCGCGCGCAGTCATTAATCGTTTGAAGCTCGATACGCTTACAGCTCGCGACAATCTGTACCAGGCGAAAGTGCAGCAAGCGGCACAAGCAAATAAAACGCGTGCAGAAGATGTGAAATGGAAGGTTGGCGACCGTGTGCTGGTCTCTACGAGGGACGCGCGGCGACAATATAAGAAGAGGGGATTGAAGCGCGTGGCTAAGTTGATGCCACGTTATGATGGCCCTTTCGAAATCACGGCCGTTCACGAAGATTCTTCTAACGTGACAGTGTTTCGTCCGAATCACCCTGAGGCGTATGCCAAATTTCACTCGTCTAAGTTGAAAGCTCATGCGGTGAATGACCCTCAATTGTTTCCGTCACGAGAATTCGAACAGCCCGACCCAGTGGTCGCACCTGACACTGGATTGGAGGAGCACTATGTTGAAAAGATTGTGGACTCGCGGAAAAGGGGTCGAGGGTGGCAATATCTTGTGCGTTTTCGAGGCTTCGGACCAGAGCACGACGAATGGAAATCAAGTAAAGAGCTTTGCAAGAATGAAGCTCTCGATATCTGGTTGGCAGGACAAGGGAATGGGGTACTGTAGTTTCTCATTCCAATTTTCTGCCGCCGGTAGCTTTTCCCACTGGGTTTTTAACGCACCCGCGCGTGCAGTTTGTTTACGGTACTAACATTTTCCTTACTCGTTTCCTTTTCTTATCGGCTCTTTATTTTTTTTGGGTGGGGAGGGGTGTAATCCTGACGATTACATCATGGTCTGGACGTTTACGGTTGAGCCATTTCCTATTCGGGTACTAGGTATAAAAGCCGCCACAGTACAAGTTTAGTTATCTTTTTCCTTTCTTTCCCTTACTCTCATCTCGTACGCTCGTATCCTTACTCGCGCTCTCGTGTTCTCTTTTCTCTTATCGCTATTCGAATATATTCAGGTCCTGTTCAGCGGTGTGTGTAATTGTTAGCCGAATACTAGGTATAAAAGCCGCCACAGTACAAGTTTAGTTATCTTTTTCCTTTCTTTCCCTTACTCTCATCTCGTACGCTCGTATCCTTACTCGCGCTCTCGTGTTCTCTTTTCTCTTATCGCTATTCGAATATATTCAGGTCCTGTTCAGCGGTGTGTGTAATTGTTAGCCGAATACTAGGTATAAAAGCCGCCACAGTACAAGTTTAGTTATCTTTTTCCTTTCTTTCCCTTACTCTCATCTCGTACGCTCGTATCCTTACTCGCGCTCTCGTGTTCTCTTTTCTCTTATCGCTATTCGAATATATTCAGGTCCTGTTCAGCGGTGTGTGTAATTGTTAGCCGAACCGACGTTGACGGCTTCCACTGGGAAATCCTCTAGAAGATTGATCATCCAAAAACCTCTAGCGTTTCGAACGGCCCTTCACACTGATTGCAGTCATTTTGAAACTGCGAAACACGACCTTCTCTCTCGAACGAAAGCCTAGTTCTGATCGATCAAGATGATTGTACTTATGATGCGAGAGGCTTTGTTAATTACATATGTACCTATGTACAGTGATAGCTAAATAGGATACGAAATCTGTTACCGATTGAACTAGGGCAAAAGTGGTTAGAGAATGTACATGTGCGGAGATAATCTCGCAGGTCTGTGTCCGGAGGAAGCCGTTGCTGTAAATGATTGAAATGAAAAAAGAGAGTGATGTGGGGAGTCAACCTTCAACGACGGAATGCAATAACGATAAACAAGACAGTGAAATCAAGGGATATCCTTTGTGCTAACAAGTCCAAAACCGATCCTAGGTGTTATGTGTTATGCAAAATGTGGTAGCATTTTAAACGGGTGGGGCGAGCTTGCGTTCACTGCAGAAGACAATGAGAAACATGAGTTTATCAGAAATAATATCTGAGAATGCGACATACCCATTGGCGTTCCCTAGAAGTTCCTCAAACTGGGAACGGAACCTAAACAGCCGCTCATCATGCTCGTCCGTCATGACATGACCATGGTCCATCTGAAATGCATCACATTCGCGAATGAAATGTTCAAGATCCTTTACGCGCGTGATAGACAATTCAGGCTCATTTGAACCCCGAGCACGGGCAAGATATGACGCGACTAGGGTCGAAAGACCTCCTATCAAGAGCAGAAACAGTTAACCCGATGAGAAGTCTTTTCTTTCAGGGCTCGTACGTACCGAGAATAGTCGTCGCGATCGCTGCCTATCTCATCTTAGGTATCAGCCAAACGTTCAAATGAGAGATGCTTAGCAGACACATGCCTGCCTTCCAGTGGTTGCTGCTGCTGATAGCCCAGTCGTTAACGAACCGAGCAGTACCTGCAGTCCGATAGCAGCATTGAGGGCATAACCCGTCATTTTTGCCTTGATAGCATACTTGTCGCGTTCTAAATGAGCCCTGTTGAGTGTGGGCAGCAGCCGCTCTCCCACAGAGAGCTTCGGAATGACCTGGAATGGATCGAGAACGTCGAAACGCGTCCGAACAAACACGCGAGTATGATATGCTTACTTTTTCCTCAACGGGAACAATCCAATCCAGCCGCGATGCTGGTCGGCCAGAAAAATGCGTATCAATTGTCCTTGTTCGGCCTGGTGGACGAAGCTCTCCACTAACACTGCCGCCAAGCAAAGGTTGAACTGCATTTCGTGTGGAACCTTGGTCTCGAGAAGGGGAGGGAAAATCCTCCGCGATTCTTTCTACAGACCTTACATGGCGCGGAATTAAGATTTGAGGGTGTACAGAAGATGTCGGACTGTGCTTTGGAGGTGTTGGCGGGGCATGGGCTTGGGCAAGTGGGAGGGCTTGAACCTGAATAGGCGAAGGGACGGCAACAGGTGGAGGGACTTGAGCTTGTGCTTGTGCTTGCACTAGAGGGGCTCCCGGCTGCTCAGCCTTCGACGCTGACGCCGTCAACGGAGCGCCCTCACGCTCATGGACGCTGTCGGTATCGCGAGGATCCATCGTCGACAAAAAACGAGATGGTGGTCACAACTAAGGGCGCACAGGGCATTTTGTTCGTCAGGAACGATATTTTGGTGCCCTCGCGCCGTACATTCACCCTGTCAAAGTAATATCAGGATATGATCGATTCCATCACTTGGCGACAAATTGAAAAGCGCTTCAACTTCTGAAACACTACTTCAGGTGGCGTCCGAAGCTGTTTTAAGCTCAAAAAAGCACAAAGGAAATGTGTCGTACCATCTCTTTCTGAGCTTTTTGTCTCGGCACAAGACATTTCCCAATGTCTCAAGCCTATCACTCAGAAACATATGCACTGGAAATGGCATAACACATTCCTTTCCAAAGCAAAAAGGAAATGTAGAATATCATCTCTCTTTGTCAACTTTCGCCTTGTAAAAACATTTTATCATCTTGGACCTATTTCCCTCACATTTGTGCGCCGAAGATGGCATAACACACTTCTCTCTTATTTTCTTGAAAAAAAAGTATTGACCACCAGCAGTGGCTTCCATCTCATGTCCGTCTGCATAGGGCTCTCTTTGTCAAAGACTGCATCCGAAAGTGATGGTCATGTTAAACACACAACCCAAGTACATCTCCAATCTTGAAGAAACCTCTCTCAAATCACTCGACTCATGAAGGAAGCGGGGCTGTCACGCCTCGACCACGACCACGAAACCCGCCTCTTGGCGCGCCTCGTCCCCGGTCGAAGGAATGCCCAGGTCCTCCACGTCCCCGGAAGCCAGGAATAAACCCTCTTCCACCGCCTCGTACAAAGCCCCGACCCCGATGGCCATGCACATTATTTGCATGAGTATGTACGGCTTGTGAAGCTTGTGGGCCTGTTTTCTGATCTTCTGCTTTATCGACAGCTGGTGGTGATGGCGCTGATGGTGATGGTGCTGGCACTGGCGCTGGAGTTGGGTGATGCGATCCCCGGCCGTTCACGTATCCGCCTCGCCCACGATTAGGGTTCGATATGATCTGCATGGGAGCGTTGCCACGTTTGCTACCGAGATTGGATAAAAGACATCATCAACATGAGTGCTACAGAAGATCAGGCATGTAACATACGTGGGAGGTGCAGGACGAAAACCCGATGCAGCCGGCTGTCCGGGTGTAGGGCGTACAGCGGGATATGGGCCAAATCGGGGTTTGAAAGGCGCGTTTGGCGGAGGTGGAGGTGCCTTTGGGTGAGTCGATACAACAAACTGCGGGTTCGTCAAGTTCAGGCAGGTATTAAACTCCACCGTTGATCCACGATACATGGAGCACCTGAAATGCCGAAGGACGAAAGAAAGTTAATCGCGATAGGCCGAAAAATGGAGGCAAATCACTGACCGATCTCCAAGTGTAACTCCAGACATGAACGGCACATCCCAGACCACATCCATCGACTTGGAGTTCAAACCAATCACCACACCTTTCACTGAGAGGGGGACACTTCCAGAATCTTGCACCATCGTGACCCGGTCGCCCAGCGCGAAAGCTTGATTTTGAAGCCGATACACGGCATGTCCGGGTTTCAATACCGCCTGTCTTGGTATACCCTTCACAATCGCCTTCTTAATGCCTGAGGTTGACTTGTTGGCTGTAAAACCATCTTCGAGCTTCTGAATCTCGGCCACCGTATCCTATGAATGTCCGGGAAAGAAGTAGAACCATGGCATATCGATAGAAGCACAGCAATATACCTTTGATAATTGATCGCAGAATAAGGAAACAGGCTCAAAGTCGCGTACACCTTTGCTCTTTAGCCACCCCTTGATCTCCTTTACGCGCGCATCAGGATCAGGTCCCGAAAGAATTTCGGAAGCTTGAGCCATAGCTAGGAAGTGGCATGATGGTTAGGTTTTCGTAAGGGTCTGACGTAAAAGACGTAAGACAAACCATCCCCGCCAGCGTCAAGACACTTGAAAATGTCGGGAAATGCAAGCTGCCGATAGAATGATGGGCAGGTGTTATTTCATCTAAGAAGGCAACCTACCTTGTAATCACGGATAAGCTCAACGGCATTCTCGCTGTATTCCCAGTGCCGGCCGTCTTTACGAGGGTAGTCAATTACCTTTAGGGCTTTCGCCTCGAATTTGAGGCTCAATCCCAAGTTGATCTTTTGATTGTCAGAAGTAATGACCATGAAACTCGATGTGATTTTGGAAAGAGCACGGCCCGAGATCCCAAGCATTTCCGCAGCTTTGAACGATGGAAAGTAGCGGGCAGAACGTCGGCTCTCCACAACTGCCTTGAACTGATCGATCTCAGCCTTTTCCGCAGGGAAGAACTGTGAGAGTGATCAAACAGCGAACGAAGGAGAAAGAAGAGAACGAGTTACAGCAAGAATAACGGAGAGGCTCTTCTCCGTAGTCGTTGATACTTTGGCGGCGACTCCATAAGCATGTTCACCAAGGAAAAAGATATTGCTGCCATCTGGGAACTCTTCTGACAGCGGAGGCGCCGCACGTTCCAAATATCGAGGGTCCTCTGAGACAACTTCGGGAAGGCACATCTGCACAGCGTGTTCACTTTCCTTATCTGGATCTTCATAGTCCTTTACAAAGGCTCCATCCTCCAGTCGTTTCAAGCCTAGCCGTCAATGTGTCAAAAGCCTGTGGCCAACAGAGAGCCCTCGATTCAAACAGAACTGACCCTTTAACGGACGAACATGCAGAAGCATATCCACAGCCCCGGTTATCACGCCCATTCTCTTGGAATAAATCTGTTCAATCCTCTCCGCCTTCATCTTCCAGTGTCCTAGACCCTGCGGTGCATGTGGCGTTGACACTACCTTCGGCTCCGTTCCGTCCACCACCGCCAACTTCTCATACTTGAATAGCATGTCTGACACCGCAACCACCAAACCTTCCTGGAGGAACGGCCAACCTATAAATGTACGTTGTCCCACCATCTTCTGTGCCACTTCCTCCACCTGTGTGTGCTCGTACGGGTTTTTGATGTTGATTATCATCGACTTGTTCCGGCTTTCCGACCCGTGCACATTTACGCCATGGAATCCAAGGACAGCAGCATGCGGGAGAGTCTTGAGCGAAGGGAAGCCGGCAAGGGCTTCAATGCCAGTCAACACACCATCACAGAGTCCCTCAATCAAATGAAGCCCATCAAGCGTAGGAAGGTCGAAAGGTTCCATGACACAGGTACATCTGTAGATCGGAGGGAAGAAACCAGGGAGAGATGAGGGGTACACAGATGGTTCTTCTGTACTGTATGAGAACTTCGTGCTCGTTCCAAGGCCGTTCCTCTGCTCTTCTTCTGGCGTCAGTCGATGTTCCCGAGCTAGATCATCAAGTCAAACAGGTGACGAGGAACAAGGAAGAAAGCCCGCACAAGCCATGGCGTTAAGCAGGCGAGTTGAGTCAATGAAGGGGATTTTGACGATCGCCTCCCAATCTTGTTTCTTCCCGTTCAAATCGTGCTCAAACTCCTCAGGATAGAAGTCAAGAATTGGCGAATTGGGGTCGTACATTAAATCCTGCAGATTTTCAACTGCTTTAGAGACCAGCAACAGGGTATTGCAATATCTACCTGATATGCCAAAGGGACATTATCTCGACTCGCGGATGGAAGAACACCCATAAGCTGTTCGAAAGGTCTAAAAGGTTTCCCCAGTTCAAATTCAAAGGACATTTCATCAATCCCTCGTAGATCTGTCCATCGGCATCATAAGTTACAAGCCAAATAAATGCATGCAGGACGTCAGCTCACCTGAGATACGAGGTGCATAATGGTAGCTGTAGAACCACCCCCAGGATGCTACACCGCCATAATAGTAGTGCATCACCCATTGCAACCCTTCGACATATTTGAAAATAAGATCACCCATCTCCTCAGGATCGTCATATGAGATTTCTAACTTGCCCTGATCAACAGGAAAAACCATCGCCAATCGTTAAAGCGACAAAACAACTGAGGCACAACGATGAGCACATACCCGGTAATAACCACGTTTCCATTCGGCCATCTTCTCTTTAACAGACCGATCGTGACGCGCATCAAACCCTCCTCCCTCGTCATCCTGTACAACGTGTGCCTTCTCATACTTCTTCAGTACACGATCCACTGCAGCCCTGCTTTCCTCATCCTCGTCCTCGTCATCCTCCCAATCTCCCTCTTCGCCCTGGCTATTCCCGTTCGGAGCTGCAGTACCGTTCGTCTCCGTGGATTCAGGCTCTTCAAATTCGTCAGGGAAACGCAATGTGACAAGGTTGACATCCTGCTCGTTGTATTCATCCCACCTCACGTTGAGGTGCAGATCCTCCGCAAGTTTCTCAATAAACTTCCTTTCCCTCGCCGGGAAGTCATTCGGCATCGCTAACCGAGCACTTCGCGTCTGCTCAGATGATGCAATCTTCCTGTTGCCTAATACGAAGTCCTTGACCTGATCAAAAATTTCCCGTTGTGCCACGGTGAGGACTGAAGGTTTTACAGATAATGTTAACGATAAATCATGATATAAGGAGACCAAACGCACCAAATTTTGCCCGCTTTTGGGCAAGTTCTATCTCCTTTACGTGTTTTGCTTGCTTGCCCTTGTACCAGTTTGCATCGGCATACTCCCTTTCAAAAATCTCCTGTTCCCATTGCGCCATCTCGTCCAAGACAAGCTGTAATCGTTTTGTATTTATGGCTCCACTCTCATTAATGTACCCATCTGATAATATTTGTAGACTGAGAACATTACAGAAGAAGGGAACACTCACCCATAGCTGGCAGGACCTTTTTATACACGTCAAACAACTTCTCCAGTCCATTCTCATGGATATGCAAATCCGGTAGATTAGGTAGGAAATCATTCCCAACAAATACAGCCAACAGGATAAAATCATCGATGACACGTTCGAGGTTATAGTCAAATGGTAATATAGGCTCGATGTCGCGGAATTCAAGATCCAGGTATTCGCGCATCAGTGACAAGTGGAGTAAATAGAAATTCATGGACTCCAAGCTGGGAAAACATTTGATTCTGTTGCTCTGAAGGAAAGCAGATGTTCCAACGGACCTTGTGTTTCCTTTTTTCCTTGAGGACGGTCCAAACTTCACCTCTTCACGCAATAGACAAAAATGTGGGTCATGACTCAATAGCCCCAGCATGATCAAATCCGCATCCAGTCCATACAAACAATGTCGGACATTTGGATTGTAGTCCGGCTGAGCGCGTGACAGCCGGATGTATTCCATTATCTTGTGTTCACCCTCTCCAGGTACCTCATGTCCTGACAACACCACCTCCACGTTACGCCAATCTGAGTCCTCCGTGATCTTCTTATTGATGAAATAGCGCAGCTGGGCCGACAGACGGGTCATGAAGGGTGTACCTTTCGGTAACAATGAGGTAATAAGACAATCCTTGCAAGTGCTAAAACGTACCAGGTGTGATACAATTGCTATCAAATGCCTTTTCGTCCGGCAGTTTTTCTCCTTTTTTGACCGCCTTCTCCCGCACTTCTTTCGCCTCCTTGGCTGATCTGAATCGCCTACTTCGCTGCTGGTTCATCTTTGCTCGAGGAGCCACACCGTCCACAGCCATAAAAAAGAGCTTCTTGGGCTTTATTTTGCCAAAGAGATGATCGACATAGGCGAATATTGAAGTGAATATTTGTTCCTCAGACAATCGAAAATGGGCATCTTCGTCGTTGGGATGTGAACCTGCAAGGAATCCAGTCTTGATGCCTAATTGTGTGTCATAGTAACAGAACACTCACAGTTGTGTATGATGCCGTTGAAATCGAGATAGAGGTTATCTGACAACAAATGAGTCTATTGCATTATAGGTTTCCAGTCTACTCGCCAAATTCTGGTATCTTGTTCTCTTGGATGAGCTGAGACGTCAATGGATAGCGCTCACTGTCAATATTGAGATGTATATTATTTGAAAAGAGTCGACCAACGTACGAAATGTAGCGAAAGAACTAAAAACGCGTGTCAGTCAAACGTTTGACCGACGACGATAGCAGAAATTAATTGCCAAACGTACCTTAGGGATACCTAAGATTGATAAACATCATCAGTAGTCCCTTTCGCCCAATGTGAGGTCGCACTGACCCATAATTGACAAGGATTGGCTGGCGGTCGAAACTTGAGGGGTGTGTGGCTGTGCAAAATGGATCACGTTGGCATTTCTGGGATCCGCGCTGCATCATGTACTTTCACTTTTAGCTATGTACTGTGCAAACACGCGTAACAACAATGGGCACTAGCGAAGGCAACTATATCCTCACGTATTCTCAAGAGAGATACACCTTTTCCAAGTTCCTGGAGTAACGTATCACGTCTTTTCTGCGTGTCTGTGTCACTTTTGCCTGGAATGAAGCGCGACGAGTACCATTGACTCGTCGTTCAATCGACTCTGTATTGAATAGTGGTGATCGTCGTTTTTGTCTCTCAGGACCGCAATGGACAGACTCGGACTCAACGTAAAGCATTGCACTCTCCAAGTACCTCGTCTCGTCGGACAAAAAATCCATTCTAAAACGGTAGGAACCCATCCGGATAGTTCGGAAATACGCACATTCTAGCCCAAAGCTTGCGCGGCAAAGAAACAGATGCTCATCACATTCAAAGGATGATAAGGTTGCACAATAGGCTCGTGACTAAATAACTATCCAAGTGCCGACACCGTAGTCTCGTTGCTTTACCAGGCCTAGTCACCCACGACAGAAGTTCCCAGAGAAATGTATGGACTGAGATTCTATCGGCATGGCCCCCGTGTCAAGAGCTGTTCAGGTCAGAATACAAAGCCTCGACAGTTGTCGTACATAGTCCCACTGCTTTCCAAGGCACCCCACCTCCAACTCCGCCTGACTTTCTCTCTCGCTTCCTGAATTGGCACGAAAAGTACTGGAGCTACTGACAGCATGAAACCGAACTTGGTGAGCACAGCCATGGTCGCGCAATGCATTTAGTATATCCACCCAACTGTCTTTCCCCGTTTCCGATACTTTGACACTATCTGGACCCATCTGGATTGTACCAGTTTTCTGTCGCTAGTTTTTACATCCGAAACCCGAACTTGACGGGGGCGCATGTGGAAGAAAGCATTTAACCAGATGGCAGCTTGTTGGGTTCCGGATTTTGTCAGTTCACGCCTCTGATAAATCTCTGATCCTTTACTATATACTGCCACCATTTATTGATAGTATCGTCAGGGCCGGCCTGTAGCTGGAAACAATGGACATGGACGCGGTAAAAATATCCGTCGATGCTGTGCAAGTTTCTATGGTTCTAATAACGAAGGATGACAGCCAGAAACCAGTTGACGACTATACAACCCCCAAGAGTCTGAGTTCAAAGCCGTCACCACAAACCTATCTTGTGCTACAAGTTACAACCATTCAACAGTCTACGTTGACGATGAGTAAACAAAATATCCTTCCATCTGGGGAATACACTGTTCGCTTACCGCTGGCGGCTTTGATGAGATGTCATAGGTAACTCTATTGATCCCCGCCACCTCATTCGTGATACGAGACGAAATGCGCCTTAGGACTTCCGATGGAAATACATACCTATCTCGCCAGTCAGTCACCAGTGATAAAAGTAACAGTCATTGTCTCAGGTTGATCAGACATAAAATTCTCACCAGTCAGCTGTCATAAAATCCTCAGATTGCACAGCACGAAGCGCGATGACCTGGTGGTACATTAAGGGTGGAAAATTTTAAGACGTCAGTGTCAATTGGATGCAAATTACGATGCACCTGTTCATAAGTCCTTGAATCTCCCATAACTCCAACTGCTTTGACAGGCAGTAACACGGCAAATGCCTGTGCAATATGATCGTAAAGACCTGCTTTACGGATTTCCTCGATGTAAATGCTATCTGCGTGTTGCAAAATTTTGACTTGGTCACGTGTTACGGGACCCAGAATACGAATGGCGAGTCCTGGACCAGGGAATGGATGACGCTGCACCAGTGGCGCTGGTATCGAAAGGAGTCTGCCCAGAGCGCGCACTTCATCTATAAGGGCATGAGCAAGGAAAGCTGACGACATCTATTCTGTTGTTACGTGCCCTTGAATAGTTCGCGGAGAGGCTCGATTAGTTTAAGCTTCATATCCTTGAGCAAACCTCCGACATTGTGATGCGTCTTGATGGTCGCGCTAGGTCCCTTGAAACTGATGCTTTCGATCACGTCGGGGTATAGAGTGCCTTGAAGGAGCCACTCTACCCGACCCTTAGCGGTAGCGCCTTGTTTTTCTTCCTCGTCGGCTGCTGCTTCAATCTTGGCAGCTTCGGCTTCGAAAACATTGATGAATGTGTTCCCGATGATTTTTCGCTTCCTTTCAGGGTCTTCGATCCCATCAAGCCTCGAGAGAAATAAATCAGATGCATCCACAACCGTCAAGTTCACGCCAAGGTTCTGATTGAGCATCTCATTGACTTGGGCCGCTTCATTGAGCCGCAAAACGCCATTATCAACCATAATGGCGTGGAAACTAGAGAAATAATGAGCCTCATGAACTGGCCGTGTAATCCATCATACCGGTCTCCAATCGCTTCATGCATCAGTTTCGCAGCTACGGTACTGTCAACACCGCCACTAACTGCCCCAATGACGCGGCCTTTCGGGCCACATATCTCACGAATTCTAGCAATTTCTTTGCCAATGAATTCTTCCTGAAAGTGAAATTTATTCAATGGAGATGCAATGACGTCGAAAAGCAGGAGTTACCATTGTCCAATTTTTCTGGCATCCGCAAATATTCAGAATAAAGCGCCCAATGAGTTCCTTGCCGCGAGGGGAATGTGTGACTTCTGGGTGGAACTGAATTCCGTATATTGGCTTTGTATCGTGAGCTAGGGCAGCATATGGAGCTGATTGAGTATATCCAATGACATGGAAGCCTGGCGGGGGTTTTGACAACTGGTCACCGTGAGACATCCAAACCTAATCCACCTTATCATCAGCATCGTTATTATAACTAGTTTCATTGACAAAAGTACCTGCATTTCGTCTCCTAAGCCTTGAAACAGCGCGTCGACAGATGAATTGTCGCTCTCTGATTCCTTCAGCTGTAATTGCGCAAAGCCGTATTCGCGATGTTTACAGGGTGAAACTTCTCCCTTCAAACTCCAAGCAATTTCCTAGTCCAAGCCAAAACAATCAGAATATGCAAGATCGGGCATCACAATATGCACAAACTTGAAGGCCGTAACATATCCCAAGGATAGGAATATCAAGATCGAAAACAGCAGGATCAACATGTGGTGCGCCTTCGTCGTACACAGAATACGGTGAACCCGATAGGATAATCCCTAGAAAGGTCATGCTCAAAGCAGTTATATTAATTCATTTAACAATGAAAACGGACCTTTAGGTTTGAACTTTATGTCCTTTAGTTTAGTGGTGCATGGCATCAGCTCAGCATAGACATTGTGTTCTCGACATCTCCGAGTAATCAGATGGCTGTACTACGAGCGATAATTCAAGCAACTGCGACACAAAATGATTAGATGTCTGCACACCTGAGATCCAAAGTCGAGGATAAGAATTGTGTCAAACTGATCGTGAATCTCAGCCATATTCGTTAGACGTTTGGAGGGTAAGTTAGATTGGACGATGAAAAAACGTGCATCACGTGCTAATCTCATGCATCCAAATTTGGATCCAAGCTGACGCAATGTGTTGACAAACTACTAGGCGGCTCCGGTCATGGCTCAGCGCTCAAATCCGAGCAGCCTGGAGCTCTGTCATACTAGTAAAGTAGATCAGGGACTCCTTTAACTCCATAGCGCGTTTCTCGGACTAGCAGAAAGCTCAAACGTCTTCTCTATTACCTTTCTTCCACTGGCGGACGATGACGGGCGTTTTCTTGACACAACACGGTTGTAAACCATCACCGAGAGATTCCAGTGGCGTCGGTGCGGCTGAAGTTGCCCCCAGTCCTCGGTATCCCCGCTTCAGAGCAATCTAGTCATCTGAAAGCCATAGAAACAATCACAATGGAAGGAAAAGGCGCGGTATGCGTGTCACTTTATTGTCCAGAATTGTATGCATTTATCTTATTGTGTCAATTAATACGATGCCTGTAAGCCATTTCACATGTTTTAAAAAGCTAATTTCGCGGTCGCGAAAAAGTCTTAGTTGACTATGGAGTCTGCTACAGCGTCGTACATCCGCGGTAGATTATATCAAGGAGCAAATTTAGTGAACATGTCAGTCAAAGTTCATCGACATCTGCAATCTGACAGCCGCTCAGATTGGGCACGTTGTCCTTATTCCAAGTATGTGGCTCATTCATGCCATGATTTTGGGAAGCCCGTCATTCGGGACCAGGAGGTCAAGAGTAACATGCCAAGGCTTGAATATCTCCTCAGGACGCTGGAGCAAATACTGGCAGGTTGAAAGGAAGTTTGCAAGCGAATCGATCATTGTAACAAGCTCTCGCCACTACTCTATAGGTGATTCATTGGTTATCAGCGCTGGACCCACGCTGTCGAATCGGGAGGTTGAGTCATTGCTCCTTCAGGTGGTATTGCGCAATATCCACACCCCCATAACAGGTCGCTGCATTTGTGCGTCAACTCTCAGCCTCTATTAGTGTTGTTAGAACAATTCGGTAAGCTTCGGTACGTTGAGGTGCAATTACTCTTGTGCCACAGCGCTCGCGACACCTCTGCCCTTTCCCTATCACATATATATAACTCCTTACAAGGCTTAGTAAACCCACGCGCCCACTACTTTCCATGATACGATTGTATTAGAGTAGCCCACATAGGCATCATTCTCATCCCTCGGTGTGGGTTGCCTCCTGGACAATACATACATTGATTCCAAGGCACAATTTCCTGAACTCTGATAAACATCAGGTTTCCATCTGAGTCGGCATCTGATCCCACTGTTCGCCGGCAGGGGCTGGAAGTTTGATTAGAGATTCTTGAAGAAACATTTTCGAGATTCTCGGATGGATTTCAATATCCCGATACTGACGTGTCTATCCACTGACAATTAGTATGTGGTCCAGTGACTCTGTTGCGCTGATGGCATATCTTCTTTGGGAGATGATATCTGGGTGTGACTTGTACAGATACTAGTAAGCGAGTCGTCCAAGTGGATCTCCTTCCTTGTACATAGTTCAATGAATTGTCAACATTGACACTAATCTCATGACCGCAAGTGGGACGTCTGTATGTACGGCATACTTATCTGAGTGATCTTATCCGTTTGACAATTTGGCATTCAGGTCTATGCACAGCAACCACTTTGCTCGTAAAGCTACAAATTTCAAGATTTTTCAAAACTACAGAACAAGCGATTTTATCCTTTGAAACTCCATTCTTCATGAATTTGTATCGGCTTGTACACGCCCGGAATTGTATGATGCGGTTAGACTAATGCGTGCCGTCGCTGATCCGTAACCTCTCCATTTGTAGTAAAAATATCCATCAGGATATCCATCAGGTCTCCACCTTTGTGACAGTTGCCATCCCACCCTCTTCGGCGCTAAACGCGCACAAGAATGGTCTCATGAATCTCCATACATATCGTCGAGGTGTATTTATCCAAGCTCGTCTTCAGTGTCCACGGCAATCTCCGACGAAATCAATCAGCGCGATGGGTTTCTGAGGCAATTAGTATGGACATATCTTCTTCC
>JABAJZ010006889.1:0-10026 GCA_018857265.1 Termitomyces sp. T32_za158 | reverse complement strand
CAAAATCCATTTGTGAGGTTGAGACTTACGTAGAACAACAGGTATAATAGCATCACTCGGTTCAACGCTGACCGTGGGGTGCGGTCGCGTCGCAAGACCCCAGACCTTCTTCCGTATCTCGGCCATCGAAAATCGGAAAGTGTCTCATCCTCGTCATCAAGTGTTTCGCCTTCCACACCCTCTCTCAGTATATCCGACACACCTAATTCACCATTTTCTTCGGCCATCGAATCTGTACACGAAACCTATCTATATGACACGCTTTCAAGTTGGACACAAACTCCATCACCACTAGAAACAACAAATGACGGATTAACATTCTTTCCCTCTGCCGATGTATTCAATATCAAAGAAGAGGCCCTTCCCACTCCAACACTATCTATCTCACCTCATCAACCATTCGATCCTTCTGTCAATTCCGCCATTACCGACTTTGCCGACGACTCGCACTGTGTGATTTACGCTCCTCCGCCTCCTTGCAGTTCTCATACTTTACCGCGTGACCCTTTTCGTCAAGAACGTGCGAACGACGGATCCAGCATCTATCCGATGATGCCGAGCGAGATTTATAACTCGTTTCACCATTATACTGTAGGGTCCTACCCTAATGACCTTTCGAGCCAAATGACGTTATTTGACTCTATCCAATCACAAGGGAACACCCCACAAAGTCAGTGGAGTGGACCTACTTTTGGAGCTGGTCATAATGATCGTTCAAAACTCCTGGACTCAGTCAGTCCGTTTCATTCCTCTGTCAGCATTCATTGACAGTCTTTGATCATTTTAGTTCGTTTTCTGAATTGCCAAGACAAGCTTTTTCCCTCTATACACCTTGTACCTTTACATGAGCATCAACAACTAACCCCATAAAGTTTACTCTAGTGGCCGGACCATTCGTATATCTAGAAGTATTCTATCTAATGTATGTACTATGTAATAATCATCAAGATCTTTGTAGCCACAAGAACAAACACATAATTTCCTGCATTTCGTGAACTTCCTGATTGATTCAAGTGACTGTTTCAAGCTTCCTTTCGTAAGACTTGAGTGTATTCACGCAAATATCAATTAGTTACATATGGCGCCTGAATTACAAATAGAAAGCGGGTATGCTTTAAAGCCGATGACAATGTGGTCGAGGAAACATGACAGGCGCCGGCTCGATGGACAGGAAGCCTAGATAGCCGGTGAGGACAACATGAACTATAGCTAGTGATGCTAGATCACAAGAATAATGACCAACAACATACTATCCACCGCCAAATCTTGGTCGAACTAGGGTGTGTGGTCTCACACCTATAAATGACCCTTGACGCGGACTGTACGCCATATGAAATAAGCACGATGTACTGAAATCATCAATCTTCTGTGAAACCGTGCATTGCAAGCGTAAGGCCGTGGGCGCGCTCCCTGTGCTTTACTTCAGCCAATAATAGATACTGACTTCCGAATTCTAGTGGAATCTTGCTTGTGTAACTTGAGTGGAAATAACCAGCAAGTCCACCATAGTACCGAGGCTTTCATGTGGAGGAAGGCTTGCCGACGACAACCGAGATCAAACAAATTCGAATCTAATGTCAAGTGTCAAAGAGTTTCGTTCCAATTATATTTCACTATCTCATAGTATGTGGGCCATTTTCTGTGCAGAAGATCCTCATCACGTAAATATCATCCACCTTTACAATCTCCTGAGCTCCCAATGATCTATTCTGAAAAATCAGTGTCGTGAGCCATTCTTTACCCACTGATAATCTTTGTGCAATTCTTTAGTACCACATGGTTATAGAACACTGTCAAGTGGGTCAAGCAACCAGTAACTTGGGTAATTACGCGAGCGGAATAGCCATTGACTACTAGACAGTTTTCCAGGTTGTTCAATGTGTCAGGATGTAGATACAGACACATTCCAAGGGGATTTTCCGAAAAACTTCTCGTCACATCAGGAGAATGCAAAGATAGAATCAGACATCCGTGACCACCTTGCCTCGAGGAGGCGACCCAGATGAAATCACGGCGCTGAAACAGCCCAAGGGGAGATGCCGCAGAAGACAGATGGAGAATGCCGTATAACGGCCAATGGTGTATCCCAAGGAAACGGATGACGAGAGATCTGATAAACGAGCTAGTTGTTGCATTTTCCGTAAGATCTTTACATTCCTGCTCTGGTTGACGTAAAAAAGTTCAGCTATTACAAGAGGTTGATTCATATGGGCAACGGTCACCCACCTCGCGTACTTTGAAAGTCAGACCCTCTCTTGTGTAAAGATACAGAAATAGCGAGTCACTTCACAGTTACAAAGCATCATGATCCCATAGCAGGTCGATTATTCAAACGGTGTCAGAAGCCGGAAACATGATGGTAGGTTTTTGGAGAACACCGAGGAGGGAAGAGGAAGATGTTGTTTGGTGCAGTTATATTATAAGTGATGTGTATTCACACATTTCCTTGGAACAATTAATCTGTACCTGTACTTGGGCCTCGCATATAATATGCATCGATTCCATATGTTTTTCAGACGATAGACCTCGGAATTTCAATCACTGTATCTCGACTGCTGTGCAACAGCGGGATTTGCCAAAGAATGGTATGCGTCATTTCCCAAGCCTGTCCGGTAAGTACTACGTAGCGCTCCAACAACACGATGCGGCTCTATAAAAAGACCGCGCCTTTGAAGCTCACAGGTGCGGTATATCGGGACCATCACGGCCATGGCATCTGTCATATTCTACATATCTACATAGGCATCTCCTTCCATCAAGAAAGAATTTCGCGGGAGCCCAATCAGCCTGCCTGTTCTCACCAGTATATCGAACGGTCCGGTCTACTCACGAACTCATCACGTTCCTCAATCCTACCGAACAACTTATGCAAAATTTATCTTGGGATAACGCCTCTATTGTTTGAAGGCCTTCCTATCGGATCGAGGGGGTATGATCTGACCAGAGCCACCTCTTGGTCTTGGTGAATACCCCTAGTGATATCCGGTAGTGTGGCTCACATGTCGGGTAATCGTCGGGGCAGCAGGGACCACATGATGCCCCGCTTTGGTTCTTATCCTCTCCACACCGCGCTAAGACAATTTCAACATCCTCACTCACCAAATGACCGAATTCAAACCTGTTCTACTGACCCTCCCATCATTGACGCCTTCGTTGGCTGTAGAGGTACTATGGAATATTCTCCTCAGCCATGACGTAATCTCACAGCAACGTTCTGAAGATTTTGCCATTTGGGCTCACTCTTCATCGTATGATCGTGCAGGCCGATGGCCGTGTAAGTTTCCACAGTGACAGTCACCAGCTTCAATGACTGAATTCTTGAAGACGCACGATATCGTAGTTGGTCCTGAAGATCCAGAAGGTCATGTCACTCAGAAATATGTAAACACAATTATCGGTCGATATTCGAATCGAATTCCTGCCTCAACTCACACCATAGAGCGGAAAGGAATCAAGGGACGGATGACCGCCATAGCCAATGGTATGTCACGGTTGACGTAGATTTTCCTGCAAATCAAACAGCTTTTCAGAGGGCCCGAATGTGTCTCTGCACGGCGGAATTACCGGATTCGATTCGATGCATTGGACAGTCCTCAACGCAGAAGACCCTTCTACCCTTTTTACCACCGCAGAACTAAGCGATTTGCAGTCGCCTAACATCTCCTATGCGATCTTCCGGTTAGTCTCACCAGACGGGGATGAAGGATTCCCTGGAAAGCTTGTCGTTGAGGCTGTCATAGCACTGATTGGCCCGGGCGAGCAAGGGCGCGATTATCGGGCCGCAAGAGAGTTACCACTAGAAACTCCGGAGTACGATCTCGGTAGTGTCATCCTCGTGTATCGCGGAAAACTTGATGAAAAAGAGAAGGTTGTCACACCAGTCAATCTCACCCAGGTGTGCAATTTCATCGTTTGCAATTGACAACGTGAAAAGCAGCTCTTAATTTTGTTGGTTTTCAGCACTGGGGCTTCAACTTGGAAGCAAGCTTGCGAGATGGACATTTACCAACTGTCAAGGAACACACCTTGACTCTCAAAGTAATTCATTTGTAAACCGTTAAATTCCAGCTCAGCTTCTCAAAGTCACTGACAGTCTGATCGTGTTGCCAAATTGGGCCCGGATGCACTCCCAACACACGAATACTTACTTGCAACAGAATATCCAGAGCATGGGCACTTTGCTAAAAAGATCGGACATTTATCTCCCGAGAGGGGTTATGGTCAGTCGGGTATACTTCTAGAAACATAAATTATGTGTCCATGATGACTCCATACTTAGATGACTTTTACCTATTGCAGAACGAAGGCGCGAGCCATCTTCCGACCCGCATCCCCCTGAGTTTCTTTAACCCAGACTTCAACTTGATCAAGGGATTTGTTCTCCCCTCGAATGACGCACAGGGTAATCCAACACGCGGAAACCGCCCAGCGCCCGTTGCGGAGCTCTTCTCTGCCAAGACCGGTATCAAACTACTTTTTGATACTAATCGTATGTCGTGTGATATTGCCTAGCATTCGTTCGACTTTGCTTTCCTAATCGATGATTAGAGCATGGTGTCATGTTTTACACGAACATCGGTGCTAAACCTGGCGTCGGTGCTCGTAAAAAGATACATGGTGGGTCAGGCATCAAGGATTACGGCGACGGTTACGGCCCTGGCAGTATGTCCGCCAGAATTTTTTCATGAACCGTGCTCAACCCTAATGTCTTTGAGGTGCCGCATTTTTGGAATTTCACGAGGTATGGTGCTTACTTCCTCATGTGTATGACGAGATTGAGATTTGACTTGCCTTGTAGCCAATTTCCGCATTCTTGGATCCGAAGAACAAGGACGAAGAAGATACTCTCCTCACTACTGATGAACTCTACAACAACTATGTTCGCCTTGATGTCAGGCTTAAAGAAGGCCGTCAATGAAACTAGTCTGACTTAACGAGCGCTTGAGCTCGTACCGTGGATCTCAAAAATGCAAATGATTTGTCGGCCCCTGTTTTTCTCCGACGCGTACTTTTTCAAGCTGACATATCTGGGCGCGTTTAGTTCAAAAGACTTTGTCCGGGGAACCTCTTCTTGTCACTTGACTCAACATTATTACGTGGTTGATCCGGATAAGGGAAGCTCCTCATCATGCATAACAAAAATAGTTTTGTTCTTAAATGTATCACTTATAACCTGAATATCACAGCAGAGGAACTTCACTGCTATATCTAAGTCATTTGGTCTACGTTCTTTGTCTCTGATTGGGATTCTGCAAGCTATCCTTACTACGATTTGCTTACCCTTTGCGGTCCTCATTTGGACTTCGTCCTTTTCTCTCGGCGGAAACAACTTTCAAGATAGTTGCGCCGATACCAGCTACATTGGAGAAATGAGGTCCGTGTTGATGCGTGCGATAATATCGCTGCTGATTTCCCGAACCTACTTAAATAAAGTTTAAAACCGTAATCTTTGTACCTCCGACTGATTTGGCAGCGCGCTCATCCCTGGGCTTTTTGGTGACTCAAACGTCCTGCGCATTCGTCCCGTTAAAGTTTCACTATCGACGGACGTTACATGTAAACAAAGTTATTCGTGTCGTTCCATCGTACCGGATATTTGCTTCAAAAATTCTATGTCCAATTTGGCATCTAGTTGTGAACCCCACATATCAACTGGTTTGAATGACCTCGCCGCCTGTATCCCCGTACTACGTCAATTATTGCTTCATATCAAAGGTTGTCCGTGTTCCAATGGAGATACCTTTGAGGATATTTTTCATCCATACCAATGGGTCTTCCATCGCACTTCATTTGACTCCATAGCTGTGATTATTTCCGGTCTTCGAGAGTCCGAACATGAAGGCTTTTACTACAGGAAGCAAGAATCCAAGTCGCTGATTTGCACGCATGTTTTAATCTGCAACGTTCCGTAGTAGTCCGCGAACTGCTAATGTTTATGGCACCTTCGATGTTTCCAGACTTTTCGGCATTGTGTAAACATCACGATGTCGGTAGAGCGGCAATTGCGTATCAAGTTCTGGTTTCAGGATTTCAAACACTTTACTTTACCTACGCATATCCATACAACGTGCTTTGAGATGAGCGCGACTTGCCACTGGGGCGCTCCTCTTTAATTTCAAAGGTCTACTTTCTTGAAACCACTGTAATTTATCACCGCGGCTGCAAGTCCGGAAGAGATGGCCGTGACCCTCCTCATGGCTTTATGAACTAGGGCAGCAAGTGTTCATACTTCATGGAATGAAGCTTAATTAACAGAGAGCAAGAGCTTGCATTGGGGCCTTTCAAAATATCTTCGATCTGGCCACTGCGTACCTAATCCTAAAGGTTCTGTCATTCGCAACTTTGTCTAGAAGTTGCAATTGGGCTGTGATGTAAAATCAGGAGGATCTATCCTACCGGACATGTTGCATTCTCCAATTGTTTCAATCCAGATATATCGCAAGTCACCATTGTCATCAAAAGTCCTATGCAAGGTAGCGTGGTGAAGGCTATAGACTTGCCACGCAGGGTGTTCATCCGGGATGGATGGAAAAAGAGGGAACATCCGAAGACAGCTGAGCTATAAACATCAAAGGCTCTACCGGCGGCGCCCAGCATAGAACGTCTGCTCCAAAAGGTTTGTGATACTTATCCAATAAAAAACGCGCTAGAATCAACTTGATCCCGAGGTTCTGTTTTCGGAGGGGCCGGGAGGGCTGCTTCAAGGTGGGACTGCTGCGAAATGTTTGGTTGAAACCCTATGAAACAGCAACGACAAACAACTCAGCCACATCGGGAAAGTTGTGTATCAACGAGCAGCCGCTCGTCAACGTCAAGACTCCTCGAAGGCCCTGCTCAGTAACCGCCATGTAAGTGGCAGAATCTATGCTTTATCCGTCTAGAGTCCTTTGGAAATTGGTCTGGGAAATTTGGATGGCAGGAAGGGGCTGGATGGACTCCGGAAGTTTTGGATGACGAGGACCTGTTGCTGACTTGATTGCATTTTCCAGCCGGATACCAGTGCATATCTGTTGCAGTATGCATACAAGTTCCCTTTCTACTCTGTTCATTGTTTATTCACCCTTCTATCTCTTCAGCTTCCGTCACAAGAAACCGTACCGCCCAGCATGATCATTCCTAAACAGAACAGGCGCACCATCTACGAGAATCTCTTCAAGGGTGCGTTTGGTGTCCACAAAACGAACCTTATTGATCATAATGCCCTGGATTAGAGGGCGTTCTGGTTGCTAAAAAAGACTACAACGCTCCCAAGCACGAGGAGCTCGATGTTCCTAACCTTCATGTCATCAAAGCCCTGCAGAGCCTGACATCAAAGGGCTTCGTTAAGACCCAATTCTCTTGGCAGTGGTATTATTATGTCTTGACTCCTGAGGGTGTCGAGTACCTTCGTGAATGGTGCGTGACATTTCTCCGGTCTTTCCATTCGCACTCGTGTTTCTAATATCGTTATAGGCTTCACCTTCCCAACGAGATTGTGCCTGCCACGCATAAAAAGGCCGCCCGCCCTCCTCGTCCCGCTGCTGTTCGTCCTGGAGGAGAGGGTGCCTACCGTGCTCCCCGTGGAGATCGTGAGGACTACCGCAAGAAGGAGGGTGGTGCTCCCGGCGAGTTCAGGCCGCAGTTTGCCGGTGTCGGCAGGGGTGCTCCTAGGGAGTAAGGGCGTTTTGGTGGAGTCGTACGCGTTTTATTTCACTTATGATGGCCCAAAATGTTTTATGAGCATGCACCATCAATTCCTAACATGCTTCTCTATGTTATGCCTGCTCTAAACCTTGAATGCCCAGAGGCCTTGCCCATGATTTGACACTGACTTTTATATCTTCCGTTTGTTATCAGGCGCAAGCGCTCGATAAGCGCTCGATTTGGAGGGACAAGGAATCGAACAGAATTCTCATATCGACCGACATGGATTGCATTCTCCGCCCAAGTATTTACTCATTACAAGAGCCTTCTTCATACTGGAATTGACTCACGGATTACCATTCTGCGACCAAAGTCCTGTGGCGCCAGCAAATAAGGTTGACTAGTGACCGCTTACGAACATCAGCCCGATACAACTCAATGCTCAGCTAGAAGGTGTTGTTTAACTTTAATTTCTCGACGTGTGTTACGGGTTCAACCTATCCTTCCTCGAGTTTAGTTTCGAATTTGAGTGATTAGAATGCTACTGCAATCACTGTGCTTTACTCAGGTCTGTAGATTCAGATTCACTGTCTTCTTACTTTGAACGAAATTAAACTTCCCTCTCTTATTGATATGAATCTGTCGCCGCGTATCTGTTGTGGGGGACTTCTCAACCTTTCCCCCCCACAAACAAAGTCGTGATGAAGAAGAGGAAAGTTAAATCTTCCGATGCAGACAATATACAGCTATTTTAGCTCGACACACAATCATCGTCGAAGTCGAAGCTCACTACAAGATTTCGTACATTTATTGATGAGGATTCATGAATGACTTGAAGGATGGAACATGCAGATGACCATGTCTGAACAAGCCTATTGTGACTTGTGTAAGCACAACAGTTCAAGATACCATTGTCATGGAACGAATAGGTGTCTATATCATACGGTTTTGGATTCAGATATGCGCCTTGTACGAGCGGTCAACTGTGCTCTGATTATATTGACTCTCTCCTCTCACGGCTTGACTGTTACTTGCATGCCTCCATTACATCATGGCGTGAATTCACTCAATATTTACGTAAATCAGTGCTTTTCAGACTAGAATTTCGAATGGGTTACCAACGTGCCTGGATAAATCTTGAATTGGATAGAACAACCATCAAAAGTGCTGTAAGTCGGGCGGCTGCAAAGACGCCAGATATCGGCCGGGACTTCATGCATCATGCATCACGTCTTGAAAGCCATTGCGGTGCGTCTGATTGACACAAAAGCTGCGGAAAGGACGTCGATTAATGACGTTACGCTTAGTGGCAAGACACAGCGATTACTTGACAAGGCCAAAGCCATAAGCTTGAAGAGATCGTTTATCGACGGTTGATTCCAACGTACGGAGACTATTAAAACGCTGTATGATGATCGCCTCGACTAGATATCGTGACTCGCAAGTAATGCTAGAGCACTTATGGGTCACAAGTCTATACAGCTACTATCAACCCATACCCGCCTGCGAGCGTTCCTCAATAACGCGGCGAGATTCTACGATTGCGCAGTGGCACAACTAAATCAGGCACAGTAAATGGTCCAGCAAACTTTTGGCGAACCATGATGGCGAACCATGATGGCGGGCTACGGGAGCGTCGCTGAATAGTGTACTATGACACATTAAGATCTCATGGCTGGACCTTACGCAACAATCAGTTTCAACCATAATAGATTATTGATAACTTACCGCCTCCGAAAGCATGCACTTCATATCCTTGAATAAAGCCAAGATGGTTTTCAAAGAAAGAACCCATTGTGTAGCACATCATGACCCAAGGATCAGACGGTACATCGATATAGCAATTCGGAACCTTGCCTGGCACTTGGAGTATCTGATTGTCGGGTGGAGTTATATGGCACAATTGTAGGAACGAGATGTATCGAGGTTCATTAATAGCTCATCCCTGGAAAAGAAATCTCCCAGATTCAATTGAATTCCTGCCGGTCCTGGAGTGTGCCATATCAGGCCGTTGTTACACGAACCCAAGTGTACCGCTGAGCATGCGGGGTATTCATCGGAAACATGGAGTCGAACACAGACCACGCACTCAGAAGGGATAGCACCGAAACGTGATGATAACTTGAAAAATCTTCCTGCAAGAACAAAGACAGTCTGAATACTTCTTAGATATACCGTGGCAGCGTGAGGACTACCAAGGGTCTTACTACGCCCCTTAGCAGTTCGTATTGAATGCAGTCAGCGTCAAAACGCTGGAACTGCCCTTCCAAACAATACCGTAAAAACTTACTCCATGCAAAAGAATACTGCAACTATCACTGACGGTTCCATACATAAGGAGAGAAGCATCAATATTTTCGTCCACTTTCGGTTGCAACTTGTTGTAGGTTCTTATCCGAGGTG
>JABAJZ010006888.1:0-28932 GCA_018857265.1 Termitomyces sp. T32_za158 | reverse complement strand
CGACTTTGATGCCAATCAACGCCACAGTTTTATATGTATAGAAGCTTGGTAAATTTTCTTGAAATCTTTTTCTTGCCAACTTGCAGGTGCCACGAGATTGCCACGACTTCAATGTTTGAAAATTTTAGGAATGATTACTATACGGTTACCGACTCGGACTAGTATATAAACTGTAACTAGCTACCACTGAAAAAACAAACTTCACCCACAGTTCACTCCTCCATACTCTTCAGAGCTCAAAAAGGCTTAGCGTACTTAGGGCGGCAGACTTAAGTTGTGATAAGTCCTTTTTTTTTGCATTGCGCGTTTACCGACCTAGTACTACTGACAGTACTACCGCCCTCAGGTCGCCATCTTGGGCGACCACTCATGACAAGGTTTAGCGACCTCGTATACTGACCTATCGTTGCTAGCGCCTCAAGTGCGCTAGCATTTCATTTCTTTGCTAAGTTCCTCCCACCTCTTCATCAATTTTACCGCTGCCGCTTCCCCCGAGGGACTGGGACTCTGACTGGGACTCTTCCATATCAACATACCGCGCACCCAACGCTACTTTGGAATTGGGCATCATCACCGGGGGTGAAGGTGAGTGTCAAGCTAAAAGGGAACAATGATGAAGTCAAAGTGGAAACGGATAATGGGTTCGAGGCCAGTGCTGGTCGAGAGTCGATAAGTCGAGGCGAGAGATTCGAGACGAGACGATAGAGACAAAGTTCAAATAAAGCAATAGAGTTTGATGAGACAATTCAAAGGGGACTTAACGATTCAAGGTTACAAGTCAAAGATTCTGGGGTTCAAGATCACAAATTCACTGGATGCGATGCAGACGATACGAAGTTACGATGGCAGATGTTCAGGTTGTGTGTTATGCAATCTCAATACTACTGTACATGTTGGCTAGCTACAACTTAAGTACACAACAAGGAGGGACCTGTCCCAGTTGCGTCTGATCAGTCTCAGGGTACTGTATGGACGTACTGTATGTAGTTCCAGGATGTATTGCTAGCGGATCCAGGACTGTATGACAGGGCTCAGCGATCTGTGGTCTGGCCAAGGTGGTGGGTGTCGGGATCAACATATCAATGGTCTGATGTTGGGTGTCGGCCTGAGTGACAGGAGTGATTGCTAGAATGATGCGGGGGTGGTGCTGTAGGATCAGGCAGGGCTGGTGCAGGCAATCACAGCTGGGTAGGATCAATCAGGGTTGATACAGTGATGGCTGGGGTCAGGGTCAGGGCCCCATGGGATCTGCCTTCCATTGAAATACCATTTTGAGTTTGGTTGCAATATTTTTGCTATGGTTTTGAAAAAAACATTCAAACAATATTCACAAATCAACTGAATTATTTTTACCCTATTTTTACATTGTTCTGTGAAAGAACAGTGCTTTCTGCACTTAGTGTCTGAATTTTCTGTTATCAACATGCCATCACCTCTATATCTTTTTGTCTATTTTTTCCTGTATTTAGCTTATGATTTTCTATGAGTTTTACACTGTTGACTCAGTATACTCAGGTTCAATTAAACATGATAGCACAATCAAGTTTTCTGGGACATGGTAACACCTTTGAACCACTGATCTCAACATATATATGGATTGATCAAGATTTCTGAAAGGCAAATTTCTGGGGTGTTGATGCTTCAGAACTAAACAGACCTGTGCTCATTGTTACATATTGTTACTAGTAATGTTCCTGGCCCGGCTTTGGCCTGGCCTGAGGAGGCCTTGGCTTAGCTCAGGCCATGGCTTTCAGCAGTCAACAGGTCAGAAGCCAGGCCAAGCCAAGCCCATTTGAGCCAAGCCCAGCCAGGCCAGAGGTGCTGGCCTGGCAAGGGCTTTGGCCTGGCTCACAATGTTGAAAAGCCAAAGCCAAGGGCCCAGGCCAGGGCTTTTGAAGGAGGATAGATCAACCTTAGTTTGCTCCTCCTAGCAATTACACTCACTTTCTTTGGGCATGAAAGTGCCCACTATTACTTCAATCCATTGTTTATAAAGATTCCTTACTAGACTTGTGTCAAATTCACCTCAGTCTATGACAAAGACAGATAAGATAAGGGCCATGATGAATACAAAAGAAGGCAAACTCAGCATAGAACCTTTGATCAGTATTTTGTTGCAATGTTTGGTGAGGACTGCCTTTATTCTAATCAACCTTTGTTTCATTAACGGAAAGAATCAGTATAAAAACATAACTACATATTGACTGCTGAAAGCCATGGCCTGAGCCAAGCCAAGCCAGGGCCAGGTCCCCATTGGGGGCTTGGGCTTGGCCTGGTGTTTGCCTAAGCAAGGCCTCCTCAGGCCAGGCCAAAGCCGGGGCTTTCAGGCCAAGCCGGGCCAGGAACATCACTATGTGTATCAAATCTCGTGGGAGTAGAATGGTTGTGAGTAGTATGCTTCAATACATAAGTAACGACATACACTAAGTATTCTATCCGAGCCCTGACTATGGCATCGCGGCAGAATTCGATCAGTCACTTCTCTTCAGGTACTTCAATGGCTTGGTAATATCACTTATTGATATGCTAGGTTACACGGATTTTGAACGGCGAAAATTGCGAAACATTGACTACTTATTGTCACCCGCACTGCAGCTGGTCAATACACATTGGATTGATCTTTTCTCCTTGCGTACAAGTATGTAAAAACTGGACATACATGAGCATCTAATAATCAATGATTGAAGACAGACACTCGCTGCTTGAACTTCCCCTCTCCTCTGTCTTGTCTCCCTCTAATTGTCTTTGAAGTTTTACGCCAAGTCCATACGCTCGTCATACTTACGCTTACGGGCCGGTCCACCTTCCGTATGCGAAACCACTGGCTTAGTTTGGTTATGTGAATTGGTGTGCAAGCTGTACATAGCACGTACCATCAGTATGTGGGAAGATTGCGTATATCGTGAAATACAGAAGCATTGAATTTGGACCGCAGACGTCTTCGTCTACCTCTTCTGGCTCATCAATTTCTGCTGGTGCCAGCGATGCTTCATGGCAACACAAATTCTGCTTCCATCAGCTGGTCAATCGGCGTTCCGAAAACAGTCTGTCAATATCTATCAATGTCATTAGAACTTTCCGGATGTTCGTACCGGAGGCAATTTCGCCGAGTCTGTTTCAAGTGGAGCGATATAAGATGTCAATCTATGTAGTTATGTAGTTCTTGGGCATAAAGCTCATGCTTATAGGTAACGGTCAGCTTTACTAAAGAGCATTCGTAGGTGCGAGTACATGATAGGCATGAGTTCAGGCCCTGGCAATATACTTGTTGACGTCATCGCAGTGTCGTCACACTTTTATCGCTCCCTTCACTTCTGATAAGTGATTGGGGAAATGAACAGACAAGAAATGCTCATTGTGTATACAAATGATAATAATTATTTGTGTGTATGTGACTAGGCTGACTAAAGCATTACATTCTACAAGGACCATAGATAATTTAGTCTCGATATATAATCCCTCTGACTGGCTAGACTAGATTACAAATAGAAGAAACCCCAGTGTGTGTATGATGCAGTGTACGTGTGACCTGGCACAGACTGTGCAAGTGGAAACTAAGGACCCTAGTCCGAAAAGCCGTGGATCACCAATCTCGTTGGTTATTCTGCAGTTTTGATGTTCCGACCTTCTAAATGTGCGCAATGATTTGGATATCACAGTTCCAGCCAGATCGTGGTCGACGTCAGACGATGCATGACAATGGCGTGCGAGAATGAGGCCGAGCAAGCAGACGATGCATTACTGAAACCGATGGCACATGAATATTGTAGCATGGACGACGACGATATGATGTGCTGGCGGCCATGGGTTATGAGGGTACTGCGTCACCAGTACAGGGAGAAATGCATTATCTGCGCGCGATGTATCGCCAATAAGTGTCGTTGGGCGGCTGAGATAGATTATCAGGCGAAGATGACGGAAAGAATTGCGCCAAACAGACCTCAGTGCCAGGCCTGGACTCATCTGAACATGTCTTAGAGAATGTGAATAGATGGGTAGTATAATCAAACTTACGATCTTTAATGCATTCCCATACGTGAACACCTCGGCTTCGCTGATCCCACATACAGCATTGGCTGTAGACTTCCCAGTGGACATTGACTTCCCAAATGCGTGTTGAGTTTCCTATCACAACACCCGGCATGTGGAGTATGCGAGGATGGATGAATGGAGACAGGAGCGGTTAAGGCAGTGGAGGGTGGGACTGGCGCGAAGCAGAACCGAAGCAGAGTTATATAGCATGACATTCAGCGGCGCACCCCGTTTGTAAAGTAGAATCACGACCAACAAATGCAATCTAAATTTGATGACATAAACCGCTTTGCCTTTTCTGGACGATCTCTCCCTCAAAGCTGTCCAGCAAGATTATTGGCTGTGGACACTGTGTCCCTCTTACGTGAGGCTCAACATGACCTGCCAATGCCGCTTTTTGAACGATCTGTCAAACACGACCACTATCGTCGTCCTCGCAGCCTGCGGACAGAGAAGGACGGGTCACCGCGAACTTCGGCAGCTCGCTCGGTTCGGTACGGTTTATTCATCACAGACTTGGACATACGTACCCAACCCAACGGTTACCGAGGCGACGACATCACTCGACGGGTGACAATTTCTTATCGCTACGTACTCGGGGATATTTTCCTTATTGTGTGCTTCAACATGTATGGCACTCTATGGCACTCCCCATGCTTTTGGTGGATTTAAACTATCGTTGCGTTGCGATTACTTGTTGATATTGTCAAGTCCACAGACGTCGCAGACGCCGTGCTCAAATGATTTTTGATAGGTAGTGTCCCGTTGTGGGTACCCTGCTTGCCTCGGCAAGGAAAAAGATTTGAGCCCTTTGTCCCGCAATCCTCGCAATGATCTTTCGACCCTTTGAAATGGAAATAACGGAAATCCACGCGGAAGAGAGACAACGGGTTCCTGGTTGGTAGACAACCATGGATACATACCTGATTATTCTGCCGCGGTTTCTTATAAAGACGTACCGGTATTCAAAGTGACTTGCAACTATCTTCGAGGCTGGACTGAACCTTCTCTCGCTATGTAATAGTATAACAACGTAATAGTGAGATACAACTTTTTACCTCGGTTACAAAGCATTCCCGATGCCAAAAGAAATGTTTTGCATTGGACCAACAGCTGGGGAAAACTGTTGACCAAGTGGAAGCCGTCAATTCAGGCACGATGCAGTGACGTTGTCCTCCCGAAAAGTACCAGATGTGTGTACATAGGTTGAAGCAAGCGGGTCTTTTACTTGAGCAACGGATCTATCTTCTTCCGTTTGACACAGATTTGTACGTATCTCTATGCCGCGAAATACCCAGGACACTGAGACCAGTAAGTACACACATTAGAACTTGGTAAGTATCTGATAATATAGGGATCAAGCCGGAGGGAGGTGCTCCACGGATCGCTGACTTGGGATTTCCAAGCGGAGAAGAGCAATTAGTAGGTATGTCACGCTACAGACACATTTCCGACATAAATAGTGACAAATACTACGATCGTTCTCGCAAATCCGAGGAGTCAATCAATAGGAAGTCCTTAGACCTATATGACATTCAATGTCAAACTAGATACGCCGAAACGCATGGTGAGTAGAAAGGGTTTTTTTTTTGCACAGACACGTGTTAATTTGATTGGTATTCTTTGGGGAGATGTAGGGCGTCAGGTTCGCTGGAGTATTGTTGGTCGCAGGAATGACCTTTTACATTGCCAAGCGCAGTATTGCAGGAAAGAGGAGGCAGGAATTGGATGACTACAGAGCTTGTATGTCCTTCAAGTCCCCTATTTATTGTTTTCTCGTACTTCCTCTTTTTCAGCTTCATTAAACAACGACTCTGTACCAGCTGATGCAGAAAAACGCGATCATAGTAATTCCCCTTGATCCTCCGACTCCAAGTCACATATGACGTGGCGCGTCATGTCCTCCTATGGAGGAGCGTCTTAGATCAATCTGCACACTGCGTCATCGATTTTTGCACCCGTGACTGCATAATTCAATCATTTCTTATTTCCTGAGACATTTCAAATAGCAGGAAATTTATAAAACCACGTTAAAGAACGAGTTGTCCAGAAATATTTCTCAGACACTCGAGCTCACCAACGCTATCTCGAAAATAATTACCAATACAAGACAGTGAATCTAAACTTTGATATGGCAAATATTCCCAGGAATTCCACACCCAGGATGCCGTCGTTGACCGTTGGCCAGGTATTTCTGTGTGCATATCTCCTGTCATGATCAGAATGTTTACCATTTCACTTGAAAGACTGTCCTTTTTGGAGGTTCCATCGTGGCAGCCAGTCTTGGCGGTTTCTATTGGAATCTCCATCGCATCCAGCGGAAAAAAGCTGCACGAGGCGATCTTCCTTACTGTACGTTCCACAAGGTAGTCTCTGTTGAGCTGTTTTACAATCTATGGCAATTAGACGAATATCTCCTCGCTCACGTTGCCTCCCGCGGCCCCTCCTATCCTGTCTCGGGTGCTGCTGAGCTTCCCCTCTCACGCTACCAGTTGCGCGGTTCTGCCGTACCCCCTCCTATTAGGGATCACAACAGTGGTCACTCCACTATAGCAAATTATCTGCCTTCCGCAAAATCAGATGAAATCCGGGGAAGGCTGGAGCAGCCAACTCCTCAGCGCGCGAAGGAGACGGGCAGCTCGCTCGTCTACACGAAGAGTCCAGATTATGCGAACAGTTACGAAAAGACTGCGGCTCAGAAGCTGAAGAATGTTCTTCCTACTGTCGAGAAGACTGACGTACAGGAGATGCTCGGAGCGTCTCCTTGAGGTCAATTGTGGGTTATCTAACTTCAAGTTGTATATAAACTTTGCGGAATCGTACATATGATAATGTTAGAATAAGATTCCAATGGTTGACTCTCCTTCTGTAGTCAACCTATGAAGGTAACCGAGACTACCACTTTACATGTGCAAAGAGAAACAGTAAGTATGCGATCAGAGGGTGGTGAAATCTAGGCAGTGAGCATTTCGACGTCTGTATCACGGGCTCTTCTCGACTGATCGATGTAATATTTCAAAGCCGATGAATTGTCATCACATCTGTGCACCAGAGATCATGAAAATATGTCGCAAGGCAGTAAAGAAGGGTACTTACAGCTTTGAGATAGTCTGTTCCGAGTCTGACAGTGCCTTTTGAACCACCCTGAAAACACTCGCGTATTCTCCTGATTTATCTTTCAAAACTCTCCCGTGCGACATAAGCACAGTGTTAATCCAAATCAAATCGAACTCGAGGTGTGGTGTACTTTCAAGATGTTCTGCAACGAACCGCAGGAGGAGGGGGACATAGATGAAAGGCAGCTGTCGGGTGACCAGCCTAATATCACCACTGGGAATGGCTTCGTAGACTCGCTGGATCAAAGACTTTTCGCTGAGGCGGAAGGCCATGACTAGTGCTTTGAGATATTCTTGTGCCGCCAAGACCTCCAGGACAGATTGTGGCGTGAGGTCGATCGAGAGATCGAATGGGTCGAAAGTGACTGACTCGTCTAGGGAGTATATCAGTAGCCCTTCCGTTGATGTGGCAGCCCATGCGCGACCTGTCGGCGAGAACCGAACGCATTTTGTGCGTGCTTCTTGTCTGTAACGCCGTATCGACATGTCGCCAGCCCCACGACTTGCTCCTGGCAAGCTTAAATCCAGCCTATCCTCCAGATCGCTTTCGTCCCCACGCCTGTCAATGATATCGGTATTAATTCCCGCTTCATTGACTTTTCTGCTATCCAAAAATTCTTCCGTCCCATCCAGTGAGAGATTTTCCGATATCTGGAATTTCTTGACCATTACGCCCTCTCCTTCTCGTACATCATACAGAACCACATATTTGCTGTTTCCACCGGCAATGAGGCAGCTACCGTCAGCGGTGTAAGCGAGACTGTTGAAAGCCTTTCCTGATGAGCTATTAGCAGCAGATACGCGGTCGTCGGTCTTGCGTCCACCAGATATATCTTTTCGTCCATCTATGATACTTGTCTGCTTGCTTTCCTGTATATCAAAGAATGTGACCTGGCCATCAAGGGTAGAAACGGCAACTTCCTTGCCATCTGGCCGCAAAGCAATAGCAAGGACATCTGATGTTAGGCTGAGTGGCTCCACAGCACGGGATCGATTAAAAACACTCCATATACGAACTGTCTTGTCCCATGAACCGCTAACCAACTGATTTGCTCCTGATGGAGAAAAAGCGAGCGAGCACACGGGCCCTTCGTGACCCGCAAGAACATCGAGAAGCTTTCCGGTCTGTACCGACCATAGGAAGACCTCGAAAGAATCTGTAGAACCAGCAGCAACCACTTCACCTGATGGGTCGACTGCCAGACATGAAAACTGCACAGGGGTCGGGGAGGTGAACGTCCGGAAATTGCGATATCGGATAAGGTCGTAGGCACGGACGGTCCCATCCAAAGAAGCGGAGAAGAGAACACTTCCGTGTTTCGCAAAGGATACAGCGGAGATGGGGGCACTGTGTTCTGAAAAAGTGACAAAGCAGAAGCCAGAGTGTGTCGACCACACTTTGACTTTGCCGTCATCGCCTCCCGTGGCTATTGTTTGACCATCGGGAGCGTAGGAGAGGGTATTCATGTCATAATAATGGCCTTGTTGCTTTAACACATACGACTCTGACTGCCATTCCCAGACAAGGAGCTGACCCAGCTTCTTAGCACCGAAGGCAAGCCATTCTCCAGAAGGACTAATCGCAACCGAAGATATTTTTTCCTGAGAGATGCTCAGGGTATGGATATTGGAAAACGCAGGCATCTCCCAGAGACCAAAAATACCTGTAGAGAAGCCGACGACGAGGAGATTCGAAACCGGGTGGAATGTTGTACAGACAACTTTAGTGTTGGGTTGATTGAAGTAATTTCGTTTATAAACACCCCATCGAGTATTGGCAATGCGGTTGCCGAGGCTATTTTCACTCGAGGTCGAGGGTATGGGCTCATCATTATCTGTGTTTATTTCGGACTCCTTTTCTTTCCACGCGAAGACCGCTCCGTCTCGGCTGACAGTGTAAATCTGGCAAGGTTCGGTACAGAAAAAGCAGTTTGAAAAAAGTTGCACTAACGCTGGTTCCATCTGCCGAGAAGTAGGCGCCTAGAACTGAATCTTTGTGTCCAGCGAACGTCTTTGGTCTGAAGCCTTCGAGAGGGTCCAGGGTGAAAAGTCGAGCAGTCATGTCGCGGGAGGTGGTGAGAAAACATCTAGTTGCGGATTTGAGATAAGTATAAGAGTAGAATCGATGATCTACACACTTTGAGTCTGGTGACCATTGGATACTCAGGACCTCATCATGATGGCCAGTGTAAGTTCGGTGTAATGTAAAGGGCGCGAACTCGCGGACGAGGTGATTCGGCGTCTTCCAAACTTGTACATGTGAATCGTGCGTTACAGCTATGTATCTTGTGGGGATTTAGTTCATATTTTCGGAGAATAATGCCTCATGTTTGACTGACTTGCCGTCAGGTGAAAACTTGATGTCTTTCACGGGCTTTTTGAAGTTAAAATGATGAAGGACCACTCCGCGCCTAAAATTTATCAATAGAGCACGCCCATCTGCAATAGTTGAGCCAAAAGTGAAGTTCACACTGAAGACGGGTACCTTGATCCACGCTTACCAGGACATTCGAGTCTGGACTTAAAGCTATCACAGCAATATTCTTCCTGTTTTCAAACGCGAAGGTAAAAGACTTGTTGCTACCAAGCGCTTGAATACCCTCCACGAAAGATAGAATGACGGACTTACTTTACAAGGTCAAAGACAGACACACGATTGCCAACTGGGCTTAAAAGCGAGTTTCCGTCGGATGTGAACAGGACATTTCCCTGTCGGTAGACAGTTCCGCAGAGATTGGAGAACTACGGAAAATTGAGCCTCTTCCCAACCTTCTCTCCTTGTTAGAAGCTCACTTGATAGTTCGCCTTCATTCTTACAACCACATCAACGAGAAAGAATATCAAGTGAGAGACGCCGTTCCAGAATATTTTGAGATTTCAGGGCACCGATAATCTCCAAAGTATGTTTAGTGTTTAGGAGAGGATTTTCGTAGGCGTAAACGGGGAACAAATCAAAAGTGTGGTCGATCGCACTTATTTGTTCCTGGCCGTATTGCCAAATCTCTGCTCACTGTTTGTGGTGTCGTCGTCGAGCGACGCTTACCGTCGCTGGGATCTCACGCTAGCTCGCTCGCTCAACCTTTTTGTTTGAGACCCGTCTACTACATCATGACTTCGTCGACTACGGCATCGCAGGTAGACCTAAAGGCACACCAAGTACCCCTTGGGTGGAGAGATTCATGTTCCGCGTGCGTTTTATCTCACTCGGACCCCCACGCTCGATGTTAAGCCATTTTCTTCTTTCTGGCCTCTTCTTTATAATTCCATTCTACTCGAAACGCAAGATAGTCTTCTCCTACCGCTCAATGTCTGCCGCAAACAAAACTTCTACATGCCATGGGAGTGTGACCATGAACGCCATACGTATGAGAAGTGAGCCATACATAGTGTTACTTGAGTGCGCAAGGAACTCATTTTGTCCTACTTTGCAGGTGCCAGTATGACGAGTGCGTATTTTCTTCGACCGTATTGTCGGGTGTGATCGGAGTCCTTAACTCTTACCTCCAGCTATGTCCGTCGAATGAAGGAGCTATCGAAACAGAAAAAGTCTATTGGAGAAGAGGCAGAATAGACGTTTCCAGAAATATATCCATTCTACCATTCGTCCTTGAATCTGGTGCTTTCGCTGACATGCAGACCATGCAAAATGACATTCCTACCCGCAAAGCGGGATCACGATGATTGTACATCCAACACTGCCCATTGAAGCCCATCTCTTTCAAGTCTCGAGTCAAGAAAACAAGGTCATAAGAATATTTCAATCCTTGGTCATAATTCCACCCCATTCTTCCTCCTCCCTTCCAAGCCTCTTTTTCATCTTCTTGCGAGCAATTAAACTGCTACCCGCATCCTCCTTCTTTAAGCCCAACATATTTTCGTGATCTGGCACAGTCATCAATCGAAAAAGGATCGAACTCCTGAGTTTATAACGCACTTGCTCCAGCAATGAGATCGTCGACAATTGGCCGACTTCCGGATGTGATATACTTCGCAGATATCCCGCGTGCAATGAGAGGGCGAGAAAGAAGATGCTTAAGTTCAGCCTTGAGTGCGGCATTTCTGGCATCCTTCGCTTTCCGCTTATGATTGGAAGACTTTTCTCCGTCGTCCTCGCTTTAAAAACAGTGTCAAATACGCTATTCAACGGCTTTAAAAGAAAGACCTGTACCTGAGATAGTCTGAATCCAGTTCAATCTCCATAGCTGCTGCCGCCTCCTTCATCCAATTTCTGTCATGATTTTCTTTTCTGATTTTATGATGGCTTGTCTCAATCTTCCTTGCAAGTTGAACGCGATACTTGAGTTTGTCTAACATGCTGAGTTCCACCGGAATCTCCTGGATTTCATCCTCTTCTAATGTAAAAATACGTCAGGCAAGACTAGAGGGAACGAGTGCGGAAAGGCCTACGACGCGCTAAATTTCCTAGTAAGGCTCTTACGACTCGCTTCTCGTCGGGAGCACACATCAATAAGCTGAAACCTTTTCTCATAGCACGCGCTGTCCGACCATTTCGGTGTACGTACGCATCTGCCGACCTCGGTATTTGATAATGGATTACGTGGTCAACAGCAGGAATATCAAGACCACGAGCGGCGATATCAGTCGCAAGTAAGACAGAATTCGGGGTATTTGTGAATCTAGGGTGGGCACGGAACATGAAAGAAGCGGGAAATATGTCCAACAAACTCACCTGTCAAGATTCTTGAGCCTCTGACGTTGTTCGAGCTGGGAATGCAAAGGAAAGGCTTTGATATTGAGTAGTTCCGTCAACGGCATGAGTCGCCGTATCCCGTCAATAGAAGAGAGGAAAACCAGGGATTTTCCAGGGTGTCGAAGGAGGAAGTAATACAAATAAACGTCCTGGAGTGCAAAGCCGATTAAACTGAGCATTCGCGACCTAATGCCGACTAACCTTGTCACCAGAAAGACACTCGATCTTACTCTCTTGAAGTGTGGACACAACGCCACCCGCCGGACTCAAGTCGATGACTTGAGGATCCGGATCTCGAAAATCTAAGCGGAGAACGAGATCGTCTGCGGATAGTCAGCCAGATCTGCATAGCGGAGAGAAACGAGAGCAATAACTCACCCAATGTCGATGCAGACTTCTCATCGCGCTTTTTGTACTTCCCCGCACTCGTCGGACGAGATCGCCTCTTCACATTCTTCTGAAGATCTTTGCTTAGCGTGGCCGAGAAGATAAACGTCTGAAGGCCATCTTTGGCTGGTTCTCGGGAGCTATCTTGATCATCCTCCCCTTCCGATTGCCCGTCAACTGGATTCTCGATTTGATCGTCTCTAGATGTTTCATCAGACTGAAGCTTCGAAAGATGGCGAATAGATCGGACGAACTTATTTTCACGGAGAGTCAAACGAAGGATGTTCTCCAACTCGGCGAAGTGCCCAGCTTCAATCATTCGATCCGCTTCATCGAGCACTAAGAAACGTAAAGTTTTGATTTCCCCTGACAGAACATCATTCTGGGTCAAACGTCAAGGACTGCAATAGAGCGCGAGGTTCTTCGACGTACATTTTCCATAATATCCCAAAGTCGACCTGGTGTTGCGACCAGAACGTCAACACCGCGATCAAGTATCCGCCGCTGCTTCTGAGCAGACATTCCACCGACAATAGCCGCAACACTGACGTGTGGAGGAGACTTCTTCGTCGCAGGCACTGGCAGTTTCTCCTTGATCTTGACCTTTGCTTTTGCTTTTTTTGTCAGCTCTCCGTCCTGGACACCCGATTCTTCGGATAAAGATTGCTCTTCATCAACAAGATTGAGAGTCGCATTGAGATGCGAAGACACCTGTAGCGCTAATTCGCGTGTTGGAGCCAAAATTAGGGCTCGCAGTCGTCGTTTTGTATTAGGCTTCGGCCGTGGTTGTGATAGCAAGTAATGAAGGATGGGCAACCCATATGCGAGAGTTTTACCTGAGCCCTGGACAGTATAAATATGAGGCCACTTTCAACAAAAGTTGAAGAGCATGGTACGCACAGTTTGTGCAATACCAACCACATCTCTGTTATGAGAAGCAACCGGTAAAGACGCGGCTTGTATGGGCGTGGGGGAATTAAAACCCTTCAAGTAGAGAAATTTTAGAAGTCGTGGATGCAATGAAAGTTTATGCCAGTCCGGTAACAGTTTAGCCGCTGCAGAACAAAGCTCGTTGAAGAATATGAAGGAAGAATTCACCACACACAGTCAAAATTTTCCACCACATCCTCAACTGGTGACTCCTCAACAGGTTCAGCATGCTCCCGAGATTCGGTTTCCGGCCTTGACACGCCAGACTTCTCTGGGCCTCCTTCACCTTCGAGCACCTAGATGAGCTCGCACCTGCGACGAGGGACGCGATGGAAACCAGGCGCACCGCGAATTTGACCAATCGTCCGCCCAAAGTCTCCTCATATATAACATCCACGCCTTCGATCTCCTCGAGCTCTAGAATACCATCATCTCCGTCAACACCCGCCTCCTGAGGGCGTGCAATCTTTTTCCAAGGTAGTTCATCAAGGGTACGGTGTTGCACTTTAATCTTTTTCCTCGTAGAAGAGGGCTTGTCTTGTATTTTACGTTTTGCTGCACGTTTTGTCGAGATAAGAACAGGAGCCATCGTGGTCCATCAATTGGCAGAACGCGCGTGCGATGCAAAATTCGACGGCAAACAATTTGAAAGCCACCGATGATTAATGACGCGTGATGCATGATGGAGTGATGTATGAATGATGTTTTGAACCTCTTCCATATGTACGTCTAATATACGGTATGGACTACGTACCCACTGGTAACCCTCTTAGTAACCTCAAGTTACCCAGATTCAAACTTCTGGGGAAGACATTTTGAAAAAGAAACAATGTATTGTCCGTTAATTCCTGTATGCAAATGTAGTCTAATTGAAGAGAATAGAGAAAGAACATAAACAAAGGGTACTAGAGTGAGAAATACCTCTAGCGGATTAGGTAGCTCTGAAGCAATGATAGTCCAGCAAAAACTGTACAAACAAAAAATCCAAAGGGATAACCTGAAGGGTCGTCTCGGATGCTTGAGGACCACAACTATCGGTTATATCAGTATTTGGTGCGTATATCAAACTCACATCGACTCACGTATCCACCAATGACAGGTCCGAAACAACGGGCAAGACTAACGATGCTCTGGGCGATTCCATTCGCGTATCCGACGGCACTAGGTGGTGTCACTGATCTCGATATCAGCGATTGAAGTGCACTTGATGCATTTTGAAACTTACTGTAATTGAGGAGGATAGATATCGCGGTATACCCAAAAGTTATACCGCAGTATCGTACAGCTCTAATGAATGAGACACATCAGTTGAACTCTGTCAATCAAAGGAACGGGAAGGGACTAACGTGCTAAGGGCCAGCGCTGGAAATCATTGCATGTCAGTCGGTGTAGACATGCACAGCGCAAAGACAGCCTACCTGTCATGACAAGGAGATTGCCGTCATCCTCTGAACTGGCGAATGCACGATAGAGGACAACGGTCGAATAGGCCGGAATGAACATAAGAGATCCAATTCGATACATAGCAAGATGCGAGAAACGACCTCGCGGAGGACTTCAAAGCAACTATCAGGACGAAAATCAGATCTTAAACGAACACATGACATACCCAATGTTACTGTAGACAGATTAGTTTGTCAATTGTTCGAATCGGTCTGGAGCAGAACTTACGGATAGAGATAGAATTGATAGGCGATTTGAGCAAGGCACATGAGAGCAACTTAGCCACCGTGTGAGCGGTTGGACGATGAATGATGTTCATGGAACTAAGCATAACTCACTCAGTTGTGCAAAATCTCCGGCATTGAGGTTTAGGCCTCCTGAGTCATAGGCCCTAACGATCATTTCAGGACTGCAACAGTAATCCTTATAGCCATAATAATTGAGCTCACGTGACGAGGTAGGACATGAAAACCTGATCATGAGTCGTCGTGTGTAACGCCAACATCCCATACTGGATAATAATCATGATCGGCAGCTGAGAAGCCAAAGACGGCTGCTTCTGAACGAGGGATTCGACATCCCCTTCTTCGGCAGCTGTGCGGCGAGATTCTGATATTGAATCGAGGAGATCGCCAGAAACAGGTACCTCTGCATCACTTCTAATCAACAGCTGCTGGGCCTCTAGAACAGCAGAAGGCGTCTTCACACCGGGGTGGGCAAATATGCTTGGAGTAGCAGTTGAAAAACGACGTGAAGTGAGTGTGCCATACTGAGAGAAGGATATTGATGATCGAGATGCTCGACGTCGAGCGCTAAAAGAGCCTCGAGGCCTGACAGATGTCGCATTCGATGGCCTGTGAGAACCACGATACGGACTTGCGGCGTTGGGAGTGGGTGTGCTACTCCTAGCAGTCAACTCCTCTCTAATGTCATCTACTTCACCTTCTTCCAATGCCTGCTCAGTATCTTCTTCGCCCTCACCTTCCGAGTCGCTCATGAAAGGATCCTCATTGTCAACATTCATGGCCGCGGCAACCCACAAATCGGCTATGTTTGTGACAGCATTCTCGTTTGCCATCAGTAACCTCTGCGCAAAATTCAAATCGGAGGTGTCGGTCGCGTCCCGAACACTGTCCATATTGCTGCCGCGTCGCCGCCGAAGGGTACTAGCCATGCTACTCTTCCTGGCACCAAAGTTAGCATTACTTCCCAAGCTGTTGCGGTAGCTGCCGCTGTAACCGTAAGCAGAACCATTGACACGACTTGTCCGGGAGAAAGTTCTCGTCCTCTCTAAGCGTGTTCCAGAAGTCGAGTATGGGACCGCGGAGGCTGGATTAGGCGAGCTCAAAGATGCCCGATGGATATCTTGTACACGTTGTGTGAAGTATCCAGAAAGCTTCTGCGAAAGTTGCCTCTGTAGTGTTCCAACCAAGCTCGGTGATTCGTTGACGGGACTGGGCGGATTGGATTCCTCCTCGGGTATGGGAGGATGCGCGTCGATCTTTTCAGGACCCAGACGAATCGCTCCTTTTCGAGGCCCGCCATCGCGACCGAGGAAGCACGATAAGACAGAACCTGATCTACATTAGGTATCAAAGGCTACGCAGAGTAGTAAGAGCTTACCGATAAACGTAACCAGCGCAGCCAGAGCGCAAGGCAAAAGATAAGGAAAAGTCACAAAAATCTGGAAAGTTCCAAAAATGTGAGGCCACTTTTCAGAAGGACGTTCGACTGAAACCAGATTCAGTGTGAAACACATCTGTACAATCTCTGTGCTCACAAGATCCTCCAATAATGGCTCCGCCAACACCACCCATTCCCCAGCAGAATCTTTGAAAAAAGAAATCAAGAAGTGTGCGCTTGGCATAGAATTTTTAATACTCACCCTAGGATAGCATAAGCTCTACCCTCATTACTTGGATCTGTGATGAAAGCCACACAACCACGAGCGACACCGACAGCGCCTGCAAATATGCCTTGTAAAAGACGAATACAGATTGCTTGTCGTAATGTCGTCGCCGTCCCGAAGATAAGGCAAGTAATAGCGCTTCCTAACAGCGAAATTATCAGGACACAACGTCGACCATGTTTCTCTGCGACGGTAGCCTGGTTTTATGCGTATGGCCGATCAGATCAGGCGAGCAAAGTAGATATTCGAAACTACCCATAGCAAAGACGTCACGAATTGCGTAAGGAAAAACGTTGACACTGTAAGATATGAGTAGACACCAGACCTTTATCTAAAGTTGTACTCACCAAGGATTCCCGTCCAAAATGCCACAGTAGATTCGTCGGCGCTTTCATCGAATCCTGCACAGGAGGTTAAATGCTACTCAAAATCAACTCTTGTTATGACATACCTTTCACCATGAAGAGTAGGAAGGGTGTAGATACATTAGCACACAAGAACTCTCCAAGCACAGTCTAAGACCAGGAAGACTTATGAACTTTGGCGCCACGTATGCAACGAATAACCCACGATAGATAACACGATCATTGAAACGACTGGTAGGGGAGTTGCATAGACTTCGGCAGACGACTGGCGCACAGACGGTATCGGCGGTCGTTCGGACGAAAACGAATGTGTTCTGCCATGGCCATCGGGGGATGAAATATCATTCCTGTGAGAAGAAATACTTGGTCGATGCTTGCTGCTAAATGACAATCGATCCAAGACTCTGCGCAAGAGTGTAGGGTGTGGATTGTGTGCATCCTGACCGTCCTCCACTGGATCTTGCACGCCGAACGTCCGTATTGGAGCAGTGTGTCTGTCTGGATAAGTGCTCATCCTGGCCCACCGACGAAGAGGAATTGGAAGAGCGTATCAGCTCCACTAAAGTGATGTGTTCAACTAGTTATAAGCTTTTGGATGAATTACGGCCCGGGCGCTTGTTCAATAGAATCGGTAAATGTTTGTCCAATCTGCGAAGTTATTGATGTGAGCAACACTGCAAGTCTGCAAGTCGAAGGATCTGGAATACTCACCCTCGCCTCACTGGTAGCGCGGCACTAGCAAAAAATTCCAACGATGCGACACAATGACGAGAGTTTGCAATTTTGGCAGGCTCAGGCGGATTTACAGCAAGGTTGATTAAATGATTGATTGATGACACCATGTATATATTACATAATCAACCTCTGCTTATCGTCCAGTCAGTTAAATCGCTCGTCGAATACCTCGAAATGGTACCAGTCACAAGAACACTTGGTATCTGTTTGCGATAACCTTATCTTCTTCTTTGGTCTTCGATTGTTGAATATTCACCCAGGCCCAAGGCCACCAAGCCCGCTCTGCCAACTTCTTCCTTGCTCTTCCTCCAAAACTGCTCTGTGCACCCCACACACGGCCAACCCACATTTGGCATATAATAACAGCCAACCATCTTTGGAATCTGAATCTTTCTTACGGCCGTTTTCAACAGTAGACATGCAGGGTTATTGCACTTATTTTGTATCGACGTGTCTACCGAAGTTACGTACCAGTAATCCACAGGCTTTTAGAAAAGTTACTTATGGCACTGCCAAACTTTTCCCTAGACGAAGCTCAGCTGCATTGGTTCTCAGCCGACCTCACTGTTCCTGAGTATCATGGTACATTGGTTTCGTCTATACCCTAAACTCCGGGACTCTGACACCGTGTAAGCTGGTGCAATATCCGCAACTTCTTTACTGGACTAGCAAGTTATGTAGCCGTCAGTCGTCTTTTTGCTCCGCATCTCCAGTGGGAATTCACACTCGAGGCCGGAAGTAGCATCTCTGACCTCCGCTGAGCTAGGATCCGTCGATGGCCATACCTGATACTCCCAATGAACCTCTCATTCTCACCGTTGTTCCCCTGTTTCGCATCAATCTCGACTTACGATGTTGATTATTTGACACCCGTGCCCAACTTGACCGACCTTTTACTCTGGGTTTCTACAAGCCGTCGGCTCGGTTTCCATGCTGGCCATAGCATAGAGTGAGTGTACACCTTAACCCTTCTGGTCCTCGATCAGTGGTTATGGGAACATAAGCAATAACATGTCATTGATCGATAATATTTGAGAAACATCCATTATGGGTTTGAATATTGTTTCTATCCTGTGTACGTTGTACATCCGCCCGCATCCTTTGAGTCGTCGCGTTTTCTTGCCTCCCTCTGGTCCTGTCAGATTGAACCCTTCTGTCCGATGTCAATCCATCCTGCCAGCCTCCTGTACTCCTAATAATCGAGAAAATAGAACCCTCTCGCAAGAATGTTGTACATACTGTCCAATGCTGTCGTGTGCATCATGTATGTATATACATAAGTATGTAGCTCGGGTGAGCGAAGATATCACCAGCTTGCAGGGTCCTCTGGAACGTATGATCCGGGATCAATCATGGCACCTATCACTTGCAAGAAGCACCAATCATGCTTTCGTATATATACGTAGCATGCATCTCAAAAACAACCCCAATGTATTCGCGAGATCCAAACTTGCACTCGACATGGATCTTCCATCCCTTGATCCCAAAGGCTTTAAATATCTGATTTACGATCCTTTGTCTTTCCGAGGAAAATGCAAAGTAAAAGTTCTGAGGTCTTCCACCTATCCTCCAAAAACTTTCCGAGCAAGAGCGGTAAACAGGGCGCGATTGTTGCGGAAGTCGGTAACGCGGAGATTACTTTTGGTAAATTCGCTACCCCGAGCAGACGCGAAGAGGATGTTCGTTCAAGGTTCTCTCTTTACCGGCCGATTGGTCAAAAGTAGTTTGTAATTTCGTTTCCCGCGATGTTATCCATCGCCAACCATGCCTGACTTTAGGGGTGCGCGACGCGTAAGGCTTAGCCAATCGAGAGTGCCGGCCGGCACTTTAACTTCCACGGCTTCGACCAACACCGCAGCCACCTCCCCCGGAGAGAGCTCGAGAAAAGTGAAACATGTAGATGTTACGTAGCTAGAACTCATCATGCTGTTTGAGAACAAGGCGCCACCAGACCATGAGAAGATGTGGCATTCATTATTATTATTTATTATTTCAACGATCCCCACGTGGGTTGTCTATATTCCAGCCGATTAACAATGTTCTTGACATGTTAACATCGCTCTCCGACTATTGGTTTTGTATCAGTTTTACTGATGCTGTGTCCTTGTCTACCATCTACTTGTCACAGTCAATGATTCATTCGGTGCCGCAGATCGAGCTGAGACGTTCTCCTGGTGTTCAAGTGCAAGGACACGCAGTTCGCGTTATCAGATGCGGCGCTGTGAAACCTATCGTCAGTGAGTCATACATCGAACAGCAGACGTCAAGGAGAATCTTCCTATTTGGGAGATAAACATTTACATAGCGTGTCACCAATATCTGGTCTTTTTGTGTCAGCCAGGATGCAACAAGGTGTATGTATTTTGGGACTCAGAGTGGCGGGTATAGCCAACAAATCTCATGCAATCTTGGTAATCGCGATCTCGTTGGTGTATCTATTCTCGGAAGTTTGGAATCGTTCCCAAATCTGAATTTCATGCAGAGACAGACTTTAGCCGGATGGGGGTCACGGATTCGGCATTTCCTGACGGGCGTGCTGAGTCCGCATATCCGTACCTTCTTACACTCTTGAAGCACCGCAGTGGCCCTGGGAGAGAAGACTGAAACTTTGTTTCTCTGAATGGAGATACTCCGATTTAGAATCGGGTTGCAAGCTCTCTGCAATCTTTATAAAAGGTGCGCCCGACACACCTACTTTCCTTCGCTCCTTTTTGTCACTTTAGTGTCTACTCGCTTTCCTCAAGCTTTCTTAACACTTTCTCAAAGCTTTCTTCGCCTTTCCTCAAGCCTCTTTACCCTTCGTTCTTTACTTCGCTTTCGCCGCAACCATCGAGATGTCAGCCTCTACTGTTCAACTACCACGCATCGCATCTTCCACGAAGATCACCCTACCTGATCTCGTCTCACACTGTGACTTCGAACTTCGTTTAAACCGTCACCGCAAGCAAATAACCCGTGAGACGAAGCGGTGGTTGTTCAAGGGGGGTAATCTCAATGGAAAGAAGCGTGACGCCTTCCACGGTCTCAAGGCCGGACTCCTCACGGCCATGACCTATCCGCACGCTGCATATCCCCAACTCAGAGTATGTAATGATTTCCTTACATACCTCTTCCACCTCGACAACCTCTCCGATGATATGGATAACCGCGGGACGCGTTCGACTGCTGATGTTGTGTTAAACTCTCTTTATCACCCTTACTCGTACCGAGGCTCCGAGAGGGTTGGGAAGATGACGCGAGAGTACGTGGTTTTCTGCGCTATCTTGTCCCGTGGTGGTTAACATAACGCTTTTCATAGTTACTACAAACGCATGATTCTCACTGCGTCACCTGGCGCTCAGCAACGCTTTATCGAGACATTCGATTTTTTCTTCCAGAGCGTCACACAACAGGCCACAGATCGCGCGAAAGGTGTGATCCCTGACCTTGAGTCATATATCGCCCTCCGCCGCGACACCTCGGGGTGTAAACCATGCTGGGCTCTTATCGAATGTTTGTCAACCTTTTTTCGCTCCCGTCTTTCGGACTTATCTTTCTTGTAAAGACGCGAACAACCTTAACATTCCTGATGAGGTCATGGAGCATCCGATTATTCTATCACTTGGTGAAGCCGCAAACGACCTTGTCACATGGTCGAACGTATGTTATTCATTTCATTGCCGCATGCCGCAGTCGCATGGCTAAGGATCACATTTTACATACAGGACATCTTCTCGTACAACGTGGAGCAGTCAAAGGGTGACACGCACAATATGATTCCCGTTGTAATGAATGAAGAAGGCCTTGATTTACAATCAGCTGTCGACTTTGTCGGGAACATGTGCAGACAGTCCATCGACCGCTTTGTTGAAGATAGGGCCAATCTACCTTCATGGGGTCCAGAAATTGATAAGGACGTAGCCGTTTACGTTAATGGGCTTGCAGACTGGATAGTGGGTTCATTACATTGGTCATTCGAATCGGAAAGGTACTTTGGGAAGACTGGGCGGGAGGTTAAAGCGTCTCGTGTAGTCAATCTCCTTCCCCGACGTGCTTAAAGAAAAGCAAGTCTGTCTCCCCTAAGTAAGTCCACTCTTCCTGTTCCTTGCATACTTTTTGACGGTCGGTCTTCCTCTCATTTAAAGGTTATTGATTGGAATTCTGCACACGGAATGTAACCCATTAAGTATTCTCCCTGCATCACTAGCCCTCTGTATTCACCCCATCAACAAATGTATTTTTACGCTTTGTCTTTTATTTATTACCTACTACATAATTCCTCGTACTCGTAGCCTATCCTCCCACACTCGTTTAAGGACCATTTATTTCTTATTTATATAAATTTTTGGATATAGTTCGATTACATACACACTGTCATTACTTTCAAGGTTTTAACGTGGCACATTTATTCTGTTAAGTATTGTAACTGTTACAATCTGGTCAATAGGCCATATTAATAGACCGTGACACTTTCACAATCACAATTGATCATTCATCAACAGACACCCTTGATTGTGAAGTCGTAAGCGACCATTTTGAGAGTGGATTTGACCCATCATGACAGACATCTCCAGGGAGCAATGTATATACCCTACAAAAACTTGCATATCTGGTGGACACACCGTACCAAACTCGCATCTGAGGTGAGATCTCAATCCGACATTACAGCCCGCAAGCGTGAATTTCGGGCTGTCTTGGCGTTGATTAACACTGCCAACATTGATATCCATGTATGAGAATGACAAGCTACAGCACTACAGCAACATGACTTCGTCAAGGCAGGAATTTTACTCAACCTGTACATATGTCATGCATGCATGTCCGTCGTTATATCTCTAAATGACAGGCGGAACGAGGCACCCACCTGGAAGGTTTCGTAGGGATCAGAAGAATCTTTGATATATATGATACTATCTTGGCCCAGAGCTCATGGGTACTATCGAAAAGGCCAGTGAAAACAGTAGCCCAACCTGTCAAACCATAATCTGTAGCATCCACATCTATCCAGATCCTCTGCATCCGATTCATGTGTCTCTATCACCACCTGTCCATGTCAAGATGGAAAGTCCTAACACTCTGCTCTGCTGATACAAATGTTGGTGTTCCAAACCTCTTTCTGTGCACACGCAGTATTTCCCCAAGTCACGAAATGTATGTATGTATACGGATTAATATTTAACGAGAGAACTTCAGGCACGGCAGACATGCCATGCCAATCAGCACATAAATAGAGTCTGTACCTAAGTATGTGTCTCCTTGATGTCTCCGGATTTCGACCTTTCGATAGCAAGTTGACAAGAATGATGACACCAAGTCAAAGTTACGACTGGCGTGGAGCGCTGTCGAGGTTTACAACTTCGCACAGCCTTTTGTGCCCTAAAGTCCGACCGCTCAAACTGTATTTAGACGGCGTATCAATGGGTGTCGCATCTTCCCGATTTATACGTGAGTCAGAAGTAAGTATGTATTTACCCAGTGCTCGGCTGTGGACATCAGATCAATATCCACTGCGGTCGAGCCCACAAGAGCAAAGTGGAAAAAATTGGGTGGAACGAGAAAAGGTACAGGCGCATAGCTAGCGCCTCCCAAAGTAACTGACAAAAGTCGTGTGAGGCGCAGGTAAGTATGTAGTAGGTTATGCCCGTGGTTCCTGGTGATCGAGTGTCGCGATCAGTTTCAAATGGAGAATGCACCGTTTAAGTTTTCCAGTACACTGCCATTGGGACCTGGAAGATATGTCATGTCCTAGAGGAAATGCACGAACATCCCTCCCAGGCGATTGTTAAGGAATGATACATGTATTATGCATACCCCGTTGCGAGCCGGCGACGCCGCCTAAAGCGGACGGAGTGTTTCGACCAGGTTAGAGAGCTCGAACCTGGATCCCGGTATCGCATAGCCTAGATCATAAGACTGTTGTGCGGTGGATACGCCTAATTTTTCGGAATTTTGTGAATTTCTTGAAATACAATTTATGTACGCACGTAAATGGTAGAGATCCGACAATCAGTTTTTTTTCATCGAGGTATAACAAATTTTGTTCATAGTAGTCAATGTCATGACGGATAGAGTAAGTAAAGCTTGTCGTGTTGTGTGTTTCACCTGGTATGGTAGTCAACGGCGATGATCTCATAAAAGGCCCGAAGCTTATGCCGGCGGGATGGTTCCTGCGTTATGATCCATTGCATTGCCGAATGCTCCATATGTTCAACTTCTCCATTCGAGTTTTCCTCGGTGTTGATTTGATTCTCTTTGTCGGACTTGCAAAGGAGAGGTAAATGTGAGGGCGCGTTGCCATGGAATTTCGTTCGCAATTGGGCCAGTGGGTGCTTGACACTTTGTTCAACTAATGCAAGCGATTATCACCAAGATTTGGAAACCCTGCGACACAACACAGATCCAGATATTATTTATAAATGCGCATACACATAGAAAACCCCATGAACCAACATTGACAACAGGATCAACATTAAGTATTATTTAACTCACGCAACTTGATACTTTTAAATTGCCACCTTTTTCCCCGGAACCTCCCAGAGTTGTTCCCGAATGCTCCACGGTCCATCATACCACATCTTCTTCTCAAATACAAAATACTCTGTAACGCGTACGGGTTCGGCAGAGGAGCCACCCTTGACGCGTTTCGCGGCCGGCGTATGCAGTGGGACGCCTTGGTAGGTGAACATTTCGAGAGACTGTTATCACCGACGATGAGATACCGCATCAAAAAGGCCAAGGTAGTGAAAAAATAATATTGTGACGAGTTAATTTGATGAGATGGGATGATGAGTATGTCATCTGTGATGAGCCGAAACGAGGTAGATGATAACAAGGCACAAAAATGGATGGAAAAAGGTAACGAAAGGGCGGAATAAAACTCACCTGTTCGGTATCAATGCGAACGAGCGCCTGGATTATAAATCTGTTGCCGAACTTTGGGGGTTCCTGCGCGAGGTAGCCCTGGGACGCACGGATACTCAAGACACGTGCAGGCGTTACTTCTTTATGGAAATGCCAGATGTATTTGCAATCCCGCTTCTGTTTCTTTCTCAGGCGGAAAACTTGGTCTTGGTGTGTGCCTGCAGTGAGCTCTCTGAGGGTCTGGTCGTCGCCTCTAAAGGAAGACAAGGAATGAGGTTAGAGTCGAAGCGGTGCTATTGAGGAAAGAGAGCTTATTATTGACTTTGCGAGAGCGGTGTTGATTTGACAATAAGTATTGAGAGCTGCTTTACGCAGGGGGGTTAACCACGAGTTCTCGGCTACGGAGGTTGTGGTAGCAAGACGCCATGGCCATTGCATCAAGTACTTGTGCCACCATCGGTGGCCTGATAAGTCGATACCAGGAAGAGCATTGTCCCATGCGAGCATTGCCAGACTAAGGATGAGGTACTTCAGTAACACTTGTTCGAACAGTGAGAAGTCAGAAGAGACCTTGAATAATTCTTGATTGCATTACTACGATTCTCCTTGAACTGTTCAAACATTTCTCGCCATGAGGAATAGTTGGAGCGGTGAGAGAAGCTCGTGGAATATGGTAACATGACATCTTGTAAAACGTGAATGTGAGTATATACAACGGTTTGCAAAAAGGAGAGAAGGACATCGGCTACGCTTTCGTGTAGTGGCAACATGTGTCACAAAGCGGAAGAGCGCGTACAAGACGCGTCATGGTGGACAGAACAGACGAAAGGAGGACAACGCACCAAATGTTTTTATTGACTGCCCCCAGATATCTATTGTAGGGTGGAACTTGGACATAGTGATAGCCTGCTCAAGTTTTTCCAGCTGCTCTTCCTCACTTAGCTCCTCAAACTTCTTTTCCTCCGTCAACATGACATGCGGCCTTCCCCGGCTCTTCAGAAGCTTGGCGTGTTCAGGCTTTGTCGCAGTTTCTTTGGTTGGAGGCGGAGCAACTGGCTTCGTCACAGTGTCTCTGGGTGGAGACTGAGCGGCTGGTTTCGTCACGGTTTTTGTGGCCGAAGACTGAGCAGCCGGCTTTGTCGCATTATTCGTGGTTGGAGACTTGGCAACTGGCTTTGTCGCGGTTTTTGTGGTCGAAGACGGAGTAGCCGGCTTTGTCGCAGGTTTCGCGGTTGGAGACTGAGCAACTGGCTTTGTCGGGGTTTTTGTGGTCGAAGACTGAGCAGCCGGCTTTGTAGCAGTTTTCGCGGTTGCAGAGTTAGCAACTGGCTTTGTCACGGTTTTTGCGGTTGCAGACTGAGTGGCTGGCTTTGTCGCAGTTTTTGTGGTTTGAGCAACTGGCTTTGTCGCGGTTTTTGCGGCTGGAGTCTGAGCAGGTGGCTTCGCGGTTTTTATGGTTGTAGACTGAGCGACTGGCTTTGCAGCTGTAACTTTTGGTGGTGTCGAACGCGCTGCTTTCGGTGCTGTTGTCGCCGTTTTCGCTGTGGGAGTAGCTTTTGCAGCAGTAGTCGTCGCCGCTTTACGGCTTTGTTTCGTAGCTACAGCTGCAACTGCATACCCACGAAGAGTGGGACCTTGCAGCAGGCTTAGCGTTCCCAAGCGCCGGCGAGAAAGTAATGCAGCCATGTTAGGCTGTCCTTCATGCCCAGAATTTTTGGGGGATTTATTTGTCCCTATTACACTCGGCTAGGATCGGCACAAGGACTTGCGCAACTCAAGCCGAAAGAATTTCCAATTCTAGAGTTTTCCTCAGTTTACCACTTAGTACCCAACCACCACCTCGTATTCCCATAATGCCTGTAAGCTTCCTTCTTTTCAGCTTTCCGTCTTCTAACACAGCATCAAGCGTCAATCTCGCGGTCGTTCCTCTGCTGCCCCCCGTGCTGCCCCTCGTGCTGCTCCTGCTCCTGCCCCCGCGCAGACCCGCTCAGCGCACACCGCAGCCGCTCCCGCAGGCTACGCCACCCCTCACGCTCCCGCTCCTCCTGCGGCTGCTCCCCCTGCTGCCGCCGCCGCACCCTCACAAACCTCTTCAGGCCCCGGTATGCTCGCCCAGATGGCTGCTACCGCCGGTTCGGTCGCTGTCGGATCTACCATTGGTCATGGCCTCTCCAGCATGCTCTTCGGTGGCTCATCTTCCTCTACTCCCGCGGAGGCACCGGCTGCTCCTGTTCAACAACAGCAGCAGAACTTTAACGCGAGCTGCGATGTCCAGGCCAAGGGTACGTTATCACCCTTGTTGATTTTTTCTCGTGACTAATGGGTATCTGTAGATTTCACTAGGTGTTTGGAGAAGGCCGATCTTCCTTCCTGCCAGTGGTATCTCGATGCTCTGAAGTCTGTGCGTACTCCGGTCCAATTTTCTCTTTGGACAGTCGCTTACGTGTGGTATCCCATTTTCCAGTGCCAGGCAGCGGCTGCTCCTTACTAATATGGACAAACCTTTTTGGTGGAATGCTGTCTTTAGGCTAAACTCTGATTTTTCGACAGTGTTGTACCTAGACACACGTAGTGCGTTTTCAATAATGTGAACATCCACTTGTTATGTGTCATCTGTCTGGAATACGTAAGAAAAAAGTCTATGGTATGTATGTACTGTGCTATCATTACATGTGTGCGACGACATTCATTTGTCGCTGGTATTTCCCATCAACTTTTCCGATCAAGCTTTCGTGCAGGAAGTCTTGTGTTTCCTGAGAATGAGAGTCAGTTTCAGCTTCCAACGCCTGAATAGTCACAGCTGACGTACTTCCAATCCGCTCTTTGACATTCACTATTGCAGTCTACCATGACACGTCAGCCAAAGATCATAAACTGAACGAGACAAAACCTACAATGTGCTTTTTTGCACACACTACAAACCAATAACTTAACATCCCGTCTGCCGCATTTGGCACACGCGTTCGTCGCAAACTTGACTGTATCCTCCACAATCACAGCACCCGTCTTATCAAGCCTGACCTGTGGCAATGGCAAATCCACCACTTCCTTCCTCTTTGGCTCCTCCCCACTTGCCTCCTTGACGATCTCAGCATTGATCTCGTCATTCTCAACAATAGTCCCCAGATTACCTTTCACGTCTTGTAAATCTTGATAAACATACAACTCCCACCCTTTCGTCCCAAACGGCAGGTTCAAAAAAGCCTGGTGGGCGTTCGCAACTTCAATGCCCTCGCGGTACCGCTTCGCAGCCGTAGCACGATCCCCCTTGTCCCACGCCAAAAGGCCCAACGTGAGCGCAGCGGTGATCTGCATACCTTTGAGCAGTATCTTGCCGCGCTCTGTCTGTTCCAACCTCGGATGTCCCTTTGAACTCGGCCTGAACGAGTTCAAGAGCTTATACGCCTCAGGGGAATTCTCCTCCGTAAAATTCATTTGAGGGTCCCTGAAAAATCCTACAAAGTTCCTCCACACCATACCCAGGAGCTCTTGAGGCATATCATCTGGGACTCGCATTCCACGCGGGACCGGCATCTTTGCGGTCGGGCTCTCATTTTTCAGTATCTTTTTGATGGATTTTCGGTAGTATGAGAATGCAGATGCTGTTTTGCCTTGGTAGTAGTGCATCTCTGCAGATTGAAAGAGCGAGTACCCGTTTGTCATGGTTGGAATAGGAACCGAAGGAAGAACAAAAATAGGGTGTTGACTCAAACTGTGGCCAATTTATACGACGCATCGCGTTTCAGTCAACAAAGATTCAAATTCCGCTTTGACATGATCTGCAAGCGTCAAGTTTCAACACCTTCAGTGGACAAAAAACCTTTCCTCAGCAATAGGACATCATGCAATAGAGACTTCGTAGGAAGATGTACATACAATACCTGAAATACTCCCAGCTTAGACGACACCTGATTGAATCTGTCTATGATTAGGGGTGCGATAGCAAGTGGTATAATCTAATCTCATTGATCGGCGAACTTGCGATGTCCATAGGCGCCCGCTGTCCGGAGAAAGCCGCAGTCCTCACGCCCACTCATCACCACGATCAAATTCAAGTCACCGTCGTTGACGCGATGCATAGAAAGTCCACAATTCCCAACATCCCTAGTTGCCCCCGCTTGCACCTTTGCCATGGCTGAACCGTTTTTTCTACTCAAAATCGCCCTAGTGGCCGGTGCGGTAAGGTTTTTCCCAGCATCTCCGCCTTCGAACACCTTGATTCAGGTCCAGCACGCTCATAGACCTCCCACATTGCATTCAAACGTGTAGAACCACGGGCACACCATTTTCTGGGCTTCCTATTCCTCATCTGGGTTTCTGTCTTTGGTTACGTCTACGTCTACACCATTACTCACCGAGGATTCCTTTATCCATGGGCTCTCTCGTCCTTAGTGTCATTGGCATACGTCTCGGCGCTCTTGGCGTCTATCGCGGTGTATAGGCTGTCCCCGTGGCATCCACTTG
>JABAJZ010006887.1:0-29144 GCA_018857265.1 Termitomyces sp. T32_za158 | reverse complement strand
TAAAAAAATACGAAAATAAGAGAGGTAGACTAGGTGGACTGTATATAGACAAAAAAAAAAAAAAAAAAAAAAAAAAAAAAAAAAAAAAAAGGCTTGTCATAGGAAAAGTCAATCTTGAATCGACATCGCTGATCTTAGAGACTTGAAATGCATGTTGTTGGGACCTACAATACAATCAGCAAGGCTAATGCAATACACCAGAAATCCTGCCACCATTGTCTCTCCATTATCTCATATATTGCCCCTGGCCACAAAACCAAACCATTGTCTCCTCAACATTGTTATATCCTACTATATATACAGGCATATACCATACCGTACCCTCAGTCAATAATACATTGAACTGTGGGTAAGTTGCTACATCACACATGGACCAGTACCTGCTAACACTCTTCTGTAGTATTGATTACTTACCGATCTATCAGGTATGGTTGTTCTTAGTCAATAATACATTGAACTGAGGTATTGATTACTTACTCATCTATCAGTGAGACAGTTCTGTTTCTAACACATGTTTAGACTAAAACCACCCATGCAGTTTCACCATCCCTAAGACAAGTGAAACAATAAGAGGAGAATGGAAGCAACCAACAGCTGTTAAAGTTTAAAATGAAGGTTTACAAGGAGACACTGAAACTGTGGATCAAGTGATTAGGGGTCTAAATGCTCAAGATCAAACCCTGATTTTTCATAGGACAATGGTTAGAACAGGCTGGGGGCCATGGAATTTTGCAGAAACATGGGTAGAGTTTCTATTCTAAAAACCCACTATTAAAAGTAACAGGAATAACATAGTAGCAAATGCACAACAACAAATGTCAATGCTACACATTACAAGATTGCATGATCCTTAGAAGGTTCCAAGTAGCAGGCTCTGCAGCCAGAGGCTACCTGTCCTATATTATGATGTCACTTTGCCTCAGCCTTTCGATTTCTAAGTCTAAGTTTGTGATAGTCACATGATTAGCAATTCATAAAATTTACAATATTGCTGCACAAAAAAAGGAAAAAGTTTTCCACCCTCCAGCCAGCCAAATGAAAACAGATGAAAACAATCTAAGACCATCAGTGATGGGGCAATGAGAAAGAAAAGGACAAAGAAAACTGTGCAGTTTCAATATCAGAAGCCTCAGATGGTGTTCATGAAGGAACAAGTAGATAGTCAAATTAACATATAACATATATATATACCTGATTTTATTCCATGTTTCTAGTTTGGCCAGAGTCGGGGACTTGTGCTTGCGCCGCTACGATCACCAACAAATTGACACTAGAGATAGAGCATACTGTGAACTATGTGTGGTATCTACCAATCTCACAAGGTCAATGATATCGAACGAAAATCTATCTATTTTCCATCAGTGCAATAAGTTGCATTATGTTCCCACTTCATCATCTGTATCCTCTGGCTTAGGCCCTCCTTCGCTCAGCCAACGAAGTTTACGCAGTCTTCTGCATTCTTCTTGAGCCTTGAGCTGGTTACGCGTCATTTTCTTCTTCTTGACAATGGGTGCCGCAGGAGATGCCTCATCGCCACTGACAACGGGAGTGCCGGCCGCCGACGTTGAAGGTGTCTGAAGTCTCGACCTCACTGGTGTATTAGTCCCACTACCTTTGGGGGATTTTCCATCCAAAAACGCGTCCTCTACCAAGGCAACTTTGCCCTGATGGCTCACGCGTCCAGAATTTACGTTCCAAATTTCAGGGCCTGAAAAAAGCTTCAGAAATAGATGTGCATGGAATCAGAGGAAGGACTGACAGAGAGCAGATACAAATTCATCGTTGTGGGAAATGATGACCTGCAGTAGTTATTAAGTCAAGGTGACATATACCATACATAAGTCATCAAGACATACGACAGCACCTGCCCAATCCCTAATGGCAACGGCTAGGCCACCAAGAGCTTCACGATCCAAGAAATTACTTGGCTCGTCCAAAACACAGATCTATTGAAATTCCAACACTTACTGTCAAAGTTCTACAAAACTGCTACGTTCGTACCTGTGGATTGTTCCATAGACAAGCAGCAATGACCAGTTTGATCTTCTGACCTGGAGAATATGTCAGAATAGTAGGTCAGGATCACGAAGAACCAACAGAAAGCAGTGCTTACCACCGGACAAGCCCGATATTTCGTTGTATTGTGCAATGTCACCATCCAAGCCGATTTGTTCCAAGTGTTTACGAACAAGGTGAGCAGAAGTATCGCGGGTTCCAGCTCCCTCTCGTGACGATTCAAGATCATCAAATTGTTGTACCGGTTTGGCGAAGCCTTTTCGCAGAAGATCTTCACGCGACACCCAAGTGTTGAATTTATGATCGAGACCACGCCATTTGACTTCGTATTGAAGAGATTTCTTTAGCTTTTGCCGGCCCAAGAGCATCTGTCACTTTCTTAGCTCCAAATTTTCGGCAGATCTAACATTGAATCCGTACCTCAAGTTTGCGTTTGGACCCATCCTTGCCGACCCACTCGGTGTCAAAAATGCGTTCTTCTTCAGGCGTTAGAACACGGGTAGCCTTTTCCAACAGCTCGCCTAACCAAGAACTATGATGGAAGATTCAAGGAGAGAGATATAAACCTTACGATCATGACCGTCCTGGAATCGCCATTGGATATATCCAATGGGAGTCTTCTCCAAATGACGTTCTTTTGATATGATTAGCATGAGCAAATAATGACCCAATAATATATTAATTGCCTATGTGATGAGTGGCATGCTGTGAAACGTAACCCACACGTAGTGCAGGATGTTTGTAAACATTGCCTTCTTGAGGTATGGTTTCTCCCTTGAAGCATCTTTAAGGATACGAAGAGATTGATATGAAAATGACAATACCGTAATGAGTTTGATCAGCGTTGATTTGCCAGCGCCATTAGCGCCGATCACTCCAACACGACTAAACATCAAGTCAGAACGGGTTTGTGGAGACAAGATAGAAATGACCTTGAAAGAGAAAGCGCACAGCTAACGTTATATAAACTAGGCGTATTCCTTCCGGGGTATGTAAATGTACAATTGGAAAGCTTGAGAATGGCCCGCGTAGGGCTTCGAACACCCATAAGCGAACCAGGCGGAGGGAATGAAAATTTGACAGAAGTCGCTGCAAGAGTGTAATAAGATTTCGCCTCAGGGTGTTTCGCAACAAAGGCAGACAAGTTCCCAGGATAATAGACAAGCTTCAATGGAGAATTAGCAGGACTCGCAAAAAACACAAGAAGGTTACTTTTTTCGATTCATAATGAATGACATCAGTTGTAACATTGTCCAGGAATCTGATTGTAACTCTTTAATCACCTATCCTGTATCAGATTTGATACGCACCCAGAATCATGACTGACAATAAGGCATGTGACATTTTTTTGGGAGACGAGGTATCGTTCTAACCACTTGACTGATGCTTTGTCCAACTGGAAACGATTCATCAGGATGAAGGCCATCATTGTACAGGGTAGAACCTACATGATTAGTCGGCTAAAAGGGTTAAAACCAATGTTCAAAAGAGTTGGTCAACTGAAAAGATGAAATTTACCTCATCAAGAAGGAGAAGATCAGCTCTGTAGAGCATAGCTCGAGCAAGCTCAAGCTTCATTTTCCAGCCACCCGATAAGCCGCCTACAGTTTCAGCTTGTCGTTCGTCATCAAAACCAACTTCGAGTAGCTGTTCGCGAATCTTAGAACGGGGGACGTCCACTAATACTGGATCTGAAGAACATAGTCTCGATACACCTCGAGCAGAGTTGTGCATGTACTTACCAGCCGCAATAAAATCAAGCACGCTCAGGGAACCATCTTCGCCTTGCAGCGAATGCTCAACCATCACACATCGGAGTTGACTCTGTGGGGGGAAATTTTCGACCTTGCCTTCCTTGAGTTGACGCATAAGTGTCGATTTTCCAGACCCATTGGTTCCAAGGATGCCGTAACGATGGCCTCGAATCAGTCTCAAAGTGGTGTGCGAAAGAAGGAGAAGCGCTCCATAGGCCAAGGAAAAGAGGGTATCACATAGAACTTCGCCTTCATCCGAAGGTGCTGCAGAGACAGCATACTTGACCTGTTGGAAGCCATAGCTTATGAAGTGAAGGCGGAATGATAAACACTCACCTGATCTATTCCATAATAGTGCAGACGTATGGCTTCCGCAAAAGCGGTGGCGGTATCATGGTCTGTCCAAAGAGTCATGTACACACACACGCAACGCCTCCATGCTTCGATATCGTTGAAGCTCCGCGCAGCCACGAGATCTGCTACCATTGAAGCTTGAAAGTCTAAAGTTTCTTCTAGTGACGAATACTTTGGTGCACCATTGAGTAGAAGACCGGACGGAAGTCGTGACACCAATGTAACGAGCGCTGCGGCAGTCTCGCCCACTACGTCGCGATGGTTGGTTGGTGGGCCATTAGCCGATGCACCTGACTTGAGCAGAGTATTCAGTGCGGTCTCTGCGAAGGCACGCACATCAGGGAAGGCAGCGCTTGTGGCAATTTTTGTGACACCCTCAACAAGAGGACTGAGATAGGTTGCGGCGACTTTAGGATCACGGACGAGCTTGACAAGGTTGTCAATGACGACGACAGTACGACGTTGCACTTCCATGCTCCTGTCGTTTAGAGCGCGGAGGAGCAGTGGAACAAGCACAGCAAGGGCAGGTGCAGTAACTTCAGCGACGAACGTAGTGGAAGAGAGAGCTTTGATACAAGCTGGGACGGATTCAGGATTTGACATGCATTTTACAAGAGCAGGTATGTGAGGCGCAAGATCAGGATTGGCAAGGGTAGTACAGAGCTGGGTAGCGCTCTTAATAGCAGCAGTCGAAACCTTATGTGCAATCACGACTTCAATATAGAACACTCAAAAGATAATCACAAACACACCTCTTGCTTGGTATCGTGCATAGCGTTTTCCACCTTGGGAAGAAGAGTACCCAATTCGGCTGCTACGAAATCTCTCGCGGGAGCGACAAAAGTTTTCATCGCATCGAGAACACCAACTTTGGTCCGCCATTTTCCGGCCTCAAGGATAGATACAAGCGTGCTGAACACCACTCGAGTCGACTCGGGAGGAAAAAGCTTTACAATGGCTTTAACAGCAGCGGAGGCCGCAACTCTGACGACCTCGCCTTTGTCCATGTAAAGATCAAAGACGATGGGCAGGGAGGGTAGTAACAAGGGCGCAATGGGGGCGCCGAGAATATTTGCGAGTGATGTGAGAGCGATGGCAGCAGATTCGCGTTCATATCCAGAGTTCTTGTTGGCTGCAAAGGCGTGCAGAGTTTTCAGAATATCTCTATAGAATGCGCATTCATCAGGGGTCAAACATGGAGAATCCGATAGGGCGTACTTGAGAGATTGAGGGCCTGCCTTTGCTACTTCACGAGCAAGTCTGTCTGCAGCAGCTTTGGCATCTAGCCGATATGTCCATGAGTCAAAACTCGGAAGCAGAAGGTCAGGGCTCACCAAGCGCAGTAGGTGCGGATCGGAGGGCATCGAAGAAGGGAGCATAATGGGCAGATGCTGGAATATCAGGCATTGCAAGTGGGGACATCTAATAATTTGGACGTTTGGCCGTCGGGTTACGTGATAAGAGGATAATAGTCTAATTTGACGAGAGGTATGTGGATGATCAGGAACTCTATATGATCTCAAGTCCGCAAGGTGACGATAATAAGGAAGGAAGTAATATGGACACAAAACTTTTTTCGCGCGATTATCTCGATCCTACATTACGATCATCATGGAACGGTGGCAGTGCAAAGAGACCATACACCATCACATAGCATCACATGCATCGCACACGATGCCTGATGCCAATACTTTGAACCCAGCTGAGTGAAGACAGCGCGACGCCTTGAGCATCTGCTATGGATGCCGAGGGTAAAGAGACAGGCCAGCGCATAGGCAACCACTGCATGCCACGATGGATAGATACCTCATGGCTACAAACCACTTGACAGCCGGCCAACACCTGCTGCCCCTTGAATTTGTTCCAGCTATCACAGCTACGCCAGACCGACAGCCACTGTTTTACTCCTGACAGGCGCTCGCGACAAGAAGCATCCAATCCTTCATCATTGTCACCCTCGTAGCACCCCCGTCGCTGCACGAACAAAGTCACTGACGTCAATTGTATGGCTGCGCAACCCATTGCGGTCTCTTCAATATGTAGCTCCGTCCCTTATCGCTGCTATCAGGGCAGAGCCTCTGAGATAACTGATTGCCGCTTACCATCGCAGAGCCTACCTCTGAGGCAATCTTTATCCACTCAGACACGTCGCATACTTATTGCTCCGCTTACTACGAACTTACACATCCTGTCCTCCTATAACATATCACTACTGCCAATAGCACTCGTCTAGTCCACTTCTCACGCAGCGCAATTTTTCACGCTCATCATGCGACAAAGGCGGAGAAGGCCCAACGAATCGCTAACGTCGCCACACAGACCCACGTTGGTGTCATGCCACCATATGAGGGGAAAGGTCTGTACATGGCTCAAGTTGACCTGCACCTCCGCTTCGGATGCGAGATTGCCCTAGATGGTACTAGCTCTGAACTACATACCTTGGGGAACGTCCAGATCGCGTACTGTAGACAACTCCTCGGCCTTGGTTCTTTTACACTTGCCCTCTTGTTTATGGAAACCTCTCAGATATAGATGAGCCATTCTTTCCACGAAGTATCTGCACTATCTACACGAATCACTACGCATCCGCCGCATTCCACGATTCCATCGCACTTGCCTGTGTGGACAAGCCATCATGCGTGGCTGACCTCGTAAAGTTCTCAATGGACTTTCCATTTCACGAGGGAGCAGTCAGCCCTTGGCAACTCCCGTGCGGCTGGGCGATGAGCGTCCTACAGATTCCAACGTCATGGCTCAGCATCATCACTGCAGCGTGCCTCGACATGCTTCGGCAGGCTATCGACTCATGTATGTACCAAGTTACACCTTGCTCACTTCATCGCCAATCCCTCGGAGTGTCAAGAGATTGGAGGCTTGCCGTTTTTGCACATAAGGCATTGAAGACGAAGACGAAGCACACGCACTGCTGGTTTGCTGCGCATCAACTCCGCTTTGAGAGCGTCGCAGGAGATTCCACACGACATTGAAAGAAGTGGACTCCCACTTGACTATAATTGGGAAATGAAAAACCACTGCAGAAGCTTTTGGCTTCGGCTAAGAGTTCAAAAATGCTTGCGCGCGATGTTTTGAATGTTTTCCAAATCTTTGAGGCTGAGCCACCCTATAAGTTATGTCGTTCTAGGGTGAACCTTGATGCGACTCCTCCAGTAAGTTTTGTCAAAGTACCTGCCAGCATCTTTCATACACATTCTGACATCCCTAGCCAAGAGAGGTGACTGTGATTTGAGAGCCCGTTCAGCGCTCTATGAAAAAAAGCATCCGTAGCATACATGGTACATGACCAATGTAGTATGTAACATGGGCCCCGGCTGTTCGCACGCGCGGACCGCGGGTATCTACAACCAACAATGCAAGTACGTACCACATGCATACGAAATACATTGACCCATACAATCGGGAGACCTATGTTGTACTATGTATCGTCATCTGGATAGTCCACCTTGTCATACAATCGAAGGATCTCATTCCAGTCTCGTTTGCGTCTCCTGCGAATGGAGAAGTAGCGTCTTGTACTGTCCCAAGGGCCACTCACTCTCCCTTTTTCCTTTCCTCCTGCGTTCACGAAAAAAGACTCAGGATCTTCCGAAAGCCCAATCGTACGTGCAAGATTCATGACACGGCTATGCAGATCTTGCCTCCTCTCTTGCATGTCTCGAAGTGCTAGCTTTTCTACCCAGAGCAATCGCCATAGCGCCGTGTAAGCACGGAAAGCCGAGACAGCGTCTTCGAACCACCGCAGCGTGATCCACATAAAAGCAGGCACCAAAAAGAGAGTAAAAGGGGTGATGGACCAGGTGAGAAGAACGGCCGTGAACCAAACGAAGAGGCCGGAAAATAGGCCGTATATCAGCTTGTACTGTGCTATCTCATCCCATGTGTCAAAAATTGGCCCTGTCCTCTTGAAATTATGCACTGCATAGAAAGTAATGCCAAAGATTGGGAGCCAAAGTAAAAGGCCTGGGAATGAAAGGATGAAAAGAGCTGTCGACCACGTAAGTCTAATGATCATTCGTAACAATATGACGTGGCGCGGTAGTGGCCGTCGTATACGGTCGTCTTTAATACCCCAACTGGTTAACTGGTCTTGATAAGCCTGTACATTCAATACATTAATCACTGGGGAGGCAGAGAACTTGTTTCATGACCTTAAGATCGTTACGCAAACGTTTCAACTCGTCGATATTTTCATGCACATTACCATCTTCGTCAGATAGTGTTACATCTATGGATCCGTGTTTTTCTGTCGGCCGTAATGCGTCAATGAAGTTGCGAATGACGCGGACGTGATCTCCAAGGCTCATGAGAGTACCAAAGGGGGCATAAATCCGTGCAGTCGTTTTAGCTGTTCTAACCAAGTCCCACGTTGGAGAGTCAATGGTCCCAGAGCTGATAATTTCCTGCATCTTCGCAGTGAGTAGTCGAATATCATTGTAATTGACAGGAGCTATGAACTCAGGATTGTCCTGGGTCCGAATTAAGTCAACTCAGTAAAAGGGGATGTCTCCTACTGACCTTCACCCGGTATACAAGAGGCTCATGAAACGTGACAAGAACATCAGAGCGAAAGTGTTGTCTGTGCCTAAAAGTGGTTTGAGTTCTCGATGCAGAAGGGAGATGGGCATAAAGTAGTACATGTATGTTACGGAACATGTTGAGACTGAAATTTCAAAATCAGGGCGATTACAATTCCTTGTCAATACGTCCGAGACCAAACGAGCAACTATGCGAAGGATGATGAATTCAGAATAGAGCGAAATGCTTGGTTTACCTCCTGTTTTGAGCGGCGCGATAGTCGGATGGTACCTGCTCATGCCTTCTGGGAACAAACAGACAGCATCACCCATCTCGAGTGCCTATGAATACATCAGGAAATTAATTATCAGAAAACAAACTGTCGGCAGACTTTACAAACCTCGACAAGCTTCAACATAGCTTCAGTATTGTCAGCATTACCATCCGCAGAATCCTTTCTTCTGTTAATTGGAACTGTTCCAGCCGACTCAATAAGCCAGCTGGTGAATGTCCTTTGCCCGAATTGAGTAGCCTTTGCAGTAAGGCGCAACATGTTCCGTTTCTGCATTTACAGACATAAGCAAATCTCTACCACAAGGCCGCGGCGTACTTTGGAAGGTATTGAAGTAACCAAAATGCTTGAGTGACGTCAGGATATCATAAATCGAACTTGACAGAATGGCGTCGTACAGAGCATCTGTCAAGGAATTGCTGTGATTTGCGCTCACAATGCTAGAAGAGGAGTGAGCGAGCCTTGCGTATATGGAGACACATGCCACTGTACCATGGTTTCCCCGTTTCAGGAATATGATGAATATTTTCCACAACAATAGATCCATAAAATATTTTGAGCACGAACTTGAACAACAACCTTGGATGTATTCTGTAAATGTGTCTGTATGGTGCAGGTGCAAGAGAAATAGCACACCTAATGAGAATGTATGACCAAGGCGTTGGTGAGCCCGTCACTGCGGGCATGAGCTGGCCTGTGAATGTCGATCGGTTTGTTTGAGGCACGCTGACTAATCAAAATTTTGAGCAACCTCGCGATTGAAACGTTGAAGATCGACAGTAGGCTGCTCGGATATCTCAGCGAACACTGCGCTGAAGAGACTGAGGCAAAGCCATGGAAGAAGCTTTGGAAAAAATCCGGCCTCATACTTCGTCCTCCTTACCCCATCAAAAAACTCCTGCCGTTCTCTTAATTGCGCTCGAATCTACTTTCAAGGAACAAAACACAAACGCCTCTCCAACTGCATACTTCGCGGCTCTACTCACGACGCTTGATGGTACTCTTCAAAAGCAGAAACAATCCTGCAATGAAATTGAAGTTTTGCACGCCGTGCTTTACCTCTTGGCCCTTATCGCACCCTTTGTATCAAGTCCAGTCATCAGAGCAAATCTCAACACCGTTCTGTCTCTTACAGCCCCATTGTTCCCTGTTTTGCAAGAGCACGCTCCTGCTTTGAGATCTCAACTCTCCATTTATAATGCTATCTTTCAATCTCTCGATCGCTCGCAACTCGATACCCAAGGCATCCGTCAAACATTCGCCTCGATACTCCAACTTACCATCGACCCCAGACCAAAAGTTCGAAAAAAGGCCACAGATGTCGTTAAAGAAGTACTTTCTAACCCAACACCTCCATTGTCGCGGCATCCGTACTCCGAAAATGTCGCTGATTGGGTTCAATCTGCATTATCCGAAATTGGAACAGGATGCCTAGCCAAATCAAAAACGAAAGTATTAGAGGCCAGCCCTGAGACTGCTTTACATATCGTTGCATTCCTACGGTCTATCCTTGGCAGACTTCCTCCTTCCGTAAGTCAGGTATAACCATCCCTTAATCTCGTTGATGTCCGTTTAGTCTATTCCAGCGGTTGCAAACCTCCTGCTCAAACTTCCTCGACTTGGCCACCCATATCTTTCTCAAACCTCGTACTCAGTCCTGTCTGATCTGTTCACCCTTCCCTCGGATAACGGCACGCAAATTGGTGATCAGTTATCTGGCGTCCTCAGCGTGGTTCTTGCCTCACCACCTTCAAAATCCGATAAAATCCTTTCACCGGCATGGGTTCAGGTCCTTGGAAACGCCTTCTCTGTTTATCGTGCAGACACTGTCATCAGTTACGCCGATGAGTTGGGCAAAGTCTGGAAAATTGTTTGGAGCTTTTTAGAATCCAGCGATCATCCGACGAGAAAAGCAGCAGCTCAATCGCTTAACATGCTTTGTCGTTCGTTTACTCCAGAATTTGTATCCTACACTCTCCAGGACGCTAGCTCGAACGCGACTCTAAGGAAGATCATTAGTCAAACTTTGAAGGCTCTCGACTCATTAGCATACGCGCATGCCATGCCAGAGCTGCTAACGATCATTTCATCCATGATAGCCAACTTGCGGTACAGAACTGGTACGCGGACCTCCCCAACTGCGGCTGAAATGTTGCTTCTTCCCCTTATTGAACATGTTGGAAAGTTACGAGTGCAGAAAGGGTATGAATATAAGGAAGATGCGGACGCCACTCTTGCGACCGCAATGTGCGTCCTGGGTCCCCATGTGTTGCTACAGACTCTCCCGCTTAATCTCGAACCGCATGACCGGTATGCTTTTGACTCGACCAGCGTTAATCGTTGTGCTAAAAGTTAGCGCGTTTTCACAGAGATGCAGGCAGGCAACCGCGTGCATTCTTGCTTCCACTCCTGGCCCATTCCCACCCATCGCCCCTTAGTCATTTTGTTTCGTACTTCGTTCCTCTGAGCGAGCGAATGTTTGATCTCCAATCAAATGCTGAGACGGAGGATCGATCATCCGAAGCGAAAGTTTGGAGCGTTCTCGTTGCACAAATTTGGTCAGGCTTCGTTGGTTACTGTCACGCTCCTCCTGACCTCAAGGAGGTAGGTATTGCATTCCTTTGTTTGTTGAGTCAGTTGTCTAACATGGTGTTTCATAGACCTTGACTCCAGCTTTCTCTCAACTCCTCTCTCAGTTACTCTACGGCCAGCCTGATCTTCGACCCGCCATACTCAAAGGTCTTAAAGTGCTTGTGGAATCCAGTGTTGCAGCTTTGAAACACAAAGATGGACATATTCCGGAACCAGATGCTCCTTCAGTTGATGAAGCTACCGCGAACATCACTGTTCTCCGAAAACAAGCGGAAAGCTGGCTTGCGGTGTTCTTCAACGTGTTCGGTATTGTGGGTCGAGATTCTCGAGGCATGGTAGGAGACGTCATCAGTGTTTGGGCCTCGATTGCCGGTGAACAGGTACAGGCAGAAAGTCTTTACCTGGATCGCGTGGCTTAACGCTTTAATAGGAAGTCACAAAAGCTTACGTCAAAGTCGTGGAAATGTTTAAGAACAATATGGCACTAGCAGCAAAAGAAACTTCACAACACGGAGGGAAAGACTTGGGGAGCGTGACTGCAATGACTCAGGATATCTTGATTTTACTTCTTCCTTATCTTTCCCCTACTGATGCCACGGCGTTATTCAATCTCTGCCTAAGTACCGAGGTCCTCACGGGAAAGGATAACGGGGTGCAAAAGCGCGGATACAAGATCTTGACCAAGCTGGCCGAGAGTGGTCAAGTTACTTTTGATGCTGAGACCGTAATTTGTCGAATGGATGAAGTGTCGGAAGGTCTTGTTGCAGCAGCCAAAAAGGTCCGTCAGACTCATCTGCTGTAGTTCTCCTTCCCTTAGGGTCTCCTAGGACCGGATGAACCTCCTTTCACTACTTGTATCATCGCTGCTCCCAACAGCAATGCACATCATACCTTCATTGATTCCAGAAGCAGTACTAGGAACTAAAGAGCCATCAGAGAAGGCCAGGACTGCGGCATTTGAACTTGTTCTTGCCATGGGGAGGAAGATGTCTGAAGGAGGTATGGTCAAGAGAAGTCTCATCGACGGGATGGATGAAGACTGTTCATTGGAAAGTGTGTAAAGTGATTGTGCTCATCTGATACTTGTTGTCTAATCACTTAAACATTAGCTGCTGCAAGTATAGAAGAGTTCCTGACCATGTTGGCTGGTGGGCTCGCTGGTAGCCCTCACATGATCAGTGCCACAATCACGTCAATTTCGCGCCTCATCTTTGAGTTTAAAGGTGTGTAAATGTGGAAGTTTGGCTTGGTCGAATGATATGATTTTCATACCTCAGATGTAATTTCGGCCAAGATGCACACAGAAATCTTCACGACTTTGCTTGTCTTCCTCACGTCGGCCAATCGAGAAATCGTCAAATCAGTTCTAGGCTTTGTCAAGCTCTCTATCCACACATTGCCTACGCAAGTCATTCGGCCACATCTTAAGGACCTAGTACCTAAACTACTGAACTGGTCTCATGATCACAAAAACCATTTCAAAGCGAAAGTCAGGCACATATTCGAGCGAATGTTGCGACGCTTTGGATGGGATGAGGTCTATTCGTGTGCTGGGCAAGAAGAGGCGGCCAAGGTCCTAGTCAACATCAGAAAGAGAAAAGAAAGGGCGAAGCGCAAGAAGATTAACCGAACAGAGGAGGGTATTGATGAGGACCCTGTTGGTTTTTAATCTTGAGTTGATCATCATTCATGCTAATCATTTCGTCACAGGCACCTACGGTCATGCGTGTCACTGGTGACGCTTTTGAAGATGTCCTGTACGGGAGCGAAAGCGAGTTAGACGATTCCGACAATGACGCTCCGACGCAGTCTAAAAACCAACAAAGGAAAAAACAGACGCAGCAGGGCGCCCGGCTACGATTGGATGATGACGAACCTATCGATCTTCTTTCAGGCGCTGCATCACGTATTACCAGTGCGTTTCTACATATTTGTTCGTCGTCAAGTTTGACATTTCCTTGCCAAGGTGACACTTTCAAACGTCGTCGTAAGCCAGGACAAGATGCTTTTCACTTCAAAACCGAAGAAGATACTGGCAAGATGATTATCGACGAGGAAGATGGTTCTGATGATCAGGACGTGGCACCTTCAGCAGATGTAGCGGGTATCGCGTACCGGGAGAGCATGACCTCGGTCGACGGTTTCACACGGGGACCCAATGGGCGTGTGAAATTTCACAAGGATACAAAAAAACGAAGGAGAGAAGATCTTGAAGCTGAGGATATCGAGATGGCAGATACGGAGATTGCGACAGCAGCATCCAAAAGAAACAAACGTAAGGCGGAAGTAAAACTTGGGCATGAGTTCAAAGCCAAGGTCCGTTGTGATGATTATATCTCATTATACCTGGTCTCAATCAAAATTCAGAGGGCCGGAGGTGATGTCAAGAAGAAGGGTATGGACCCCTATGCCTATCTTACTTTGTCTCAGGCTGCCAAAAGTGGACGCGGTGGACGAAATAATCTCGGTATTACAGGGAAAAGATGATCTTCGTATTTGTCAATTCGACGCATTTTGTACATTCGTTTTTGCACTTTAACATGTACCTTGTCACCTATCCGTACAATGTCTGGTCGTGTGGTGCCCCAAACAAGCCTACATTCCAGCTGTTCGGTTGTCGCCACTCAAGGACATCCTTTCCTATGACCTTTGCCACTACTCCTGCAAATAACCGTGCATCTGCTCGATTGTCTCCCTCTAGTACAAACTGTAAAAGCGACGCAGTAGGGATATTCCAATTTTTGGGAAGAGACGCCATAATTCGCCGCGTAAGACCACCCCCCGGGATGAAGGGTACTCCAACCTCTTGTACAGATTCATGTGGTGATTGGAGTATGGGAGAGGTGTAGGTGGCAATGGGGAATGTTGTCAAGGCATCCAAAGCAGTCCCAGAAAGTGAGGGACCATTGGGGGGTTGTAGTTGATATGTTGGTGTACTGCGGAAGAGATCAGTCAATCAAACTGGAAGTACGAAGTTCAAACGACAGCATACAGCATCTGTGCGTCAGTTCGAATAGATAAATCCACGCCTGACAGGAAAAGGACAGATTCAACTCCCGATGTTTGAATGAACTGAAGCAGACTAGAGATGAAATCTTCTTTTTTTGACTGAGAAGAAGTAAATATCCTCCTGAGTGCACAGAGTGAAGCACGACTCAACCTTTAGGACAGGGGACCTCTGCTGTATGACTAGGATATTGGTGTCGGGAGCGCCATATACTGCAGAGCCTTAGCGACCAAGGTCAAAATCGGCAATGTGCAACACGCACATTCTGCAGGTGTGGTAAGACCTTCTCCGCCTTCTTCTCTACCGCCTACGATTGGCACTAGGAATTCTGGGTTCAGAATCGCCAGCCGCTCGAGTGAAAGAGACGCAATGAGTAGGTCAACCGCAAGCTGCGAGACATTTGCGGTGGAAACTACGGGCTGCCCAGACGCCTTGTTAGACGGTGCTAGTTAAAGCAGACGGACAGGAAACGTACGACGATTAAAATCTTCCCAGAAAATGTCAATGGGTACTTTGCCGGATAGAGAAAAGAGCCCATGGTACGTAATTATTCAAGTAGAAAGTATGGAATTGCCTCGTCGAAGTTGGTGCGCGTGACATGTTGCTGAACATCTCCTTCCAACACACGCAGACAACGTTCTCCATCCGGAAATAGATATGATCAAATCTTAAACATAGTATCATGTCGATTTCCCCCTAGTGCAATATACTTCCGCTGCAGCTGATGGTGTATCAGGTATTATTTATTTTGTTCTCCTCCAGTGCTCAATTCATCCAGATAGAAGACAGTCACGATCTATCACCTGTACTTGTAGACACTAAGACATCCATGATCATGCCTTCAACCTTTTAACCAGCTCTGGGACAGCTTCAAACAGGTCTGCCTGAAGACCTATATCTGCGACTTGGAAGATGGGGGCATCGGGATCCTTGATGTGCAACGAGGTTTAACTCTCTCCGGTTGATGACGGGAACAGGCACACTCACCTTGTTTATAGCAACAATGAGTTTGGAATCCTTCATCCCAGCGAGATGTTGAATGGCTCCAGAGATACCAACGGCCATATACATTTCAGGGGCAACAACTTTGCCTGTTTGGCCGACTTGTAACGAGTTGTCTGCATATCCTGCGTCCACAGCGGCGCGAGAAGCTCCAACAGCAGCGCCGAGTACATCTGCGAGCGGATACAATGTGGAGGCAAACGTTTCGGCATTCTTCAGGGCACGTCCTCCAGATACCACCCGACCAGCAACTCCGAGGTCGGGCCGATCGGACTTGGTGAGAACGGTTTTGACATGTTCCGTTGGAGAGTCAGGGACCTCGACAGGTTCAAGGGACGAAGCTTCAGCCTCATGAGCATCTTGTACTTGTGCAGCAGGGAAAGCAGTGCCTCGAACGGTGAAAAACTTGATAGGGATGGATGAAGGTGCGCGAACGGTCGCAATTGCGTTCCCAGCATATATCGGACGCGTGAATGTTGTACTATTGGAAGAGGCATCATGCTCGACGGAAGTAACATCTGACACGGAAGGAGCATCGAATTTCGCGGCTACTCGAGGCAAGAGCGACTTTGCGAACGAAGATGTAGCAGAAACTATATGTGTAAATGATGTAGGACCGGACAGAAGTCTCTCTAAAAGAGGAGATATGGTGTCCGGAAGCGGTTCAGCGTATTGGGGTGAGGCTGAATGTAGAATAGAGGTCAGGCCTTTGAGTCTGCAAAAAGTCAACGATGGGATATAAAGTAAAAATAAATAAGAAGGGGAATACGGAAGATACTGACTTCTTGGATTTCTCTACAATGCCCTGCACATGCTCGGGTGCTCCAACAACAAGTCCTGTTACTTTGCCCCCAAGTTGTTCGGCAGCAGTGAGTGCAGACAAGGAACCTGAATCTAACACTCCTTGTCTATGTTCAAGGAAGACAAGGGCATGAGGGGGTGTCGTGGTGGCATAGCAGCGTGAAAGAGCACGCGCTGGAATGATAGAACGTGTACGGAGCATGGTGGGTGGAAGAAGAGACCTTCCGATCATCGTGATCATCACGCACATGACGGCGCCACCGACGAGATGTTCGACTTTGTATTCAGAAATCCAAAGCTGGCATGGGCTCCTTGTCAACTGCAGCTACTTGGTACTTCTTGCAATCAAGTGGAGCACGATACAGACGCACAAAGGATACATGCATTCGTAATATCTATGCGATGAGATCAGCGATGTTAGACGCCTCGGTCTTGCCGCCTTGGTCTCGCCGCCTCGTGTTCTTTAGGCGCCAAAGACTGCGCATATAAGGACAGAGATGGAGTTTATCAATCCTTAATCGTACACCCATCATGCCGCCTTGTCGTTACTTCAACACATCTGGTGGCTGTAGGAAGGGCACTGCTTGCAACTTCGACCACGGTGCCTTACCTGACCTAACCAATCCTAGGAACTCTGGTCCAAATCGTGCGTCCAGCCGTCGTCCGAATCCTGCAGGAATACCTGCTGGTACTTGCAGCTTTTATTGGACGTCGGGAAAATGCAACCGCGAATTCAATTGTCGTTTTCGTCATGAACAAAACCCAGAGCTTTCTCAAGCAAGCTCGTCATCTTTATCGTTCTCAGTTGAGGGCCGAACCCAGGATGGCATTCATGTAATCGCGCCTTTCTTAACAGACGCAGGACTGGCAAAGCTTGGTGTATCTGGTACTGATGCTTTCTTTGCAAGCCCTTCAAAAACGATGTCACCAGTGGAAGCGCATAACGCTTTGAGAATGTATCTTCATAATGATTACAGATTCTCGAAAACTTTCTACATCTATGGATTCTTAACTCCTTTGAACAATGCTACTACTTCGAACGCAAGTTGGGTCAGTAGCCTCTAGATCGTGATGCGCAGTCCTAATTTCATTTCTTACAGACGTCGGAAGATGGACAGGTATCGTTGTTCATGCGCCTACCTCTTCACGGTTCTCACGGATCGTTAGCTATTCTTGAATTCTGTCGCCACGGTAAATAAACCTCATAAACTTCATACCGGTTCCTAATTTATTTCCTTCGATCATGAAAAAGGGCAATGGTTTGCTTCGCATTAGCGACGTTCTTCGGTGGTCTCCCGTATCTACTCGAGCTGGCTCTCATCCCGAAATACTGTCTTTTCAGCGAGGAATTCTGCCCTTATTACGGGTATGACCATTCTGTACCTGCATACTCTGGACATGACTTACCACTTGGCACAAGTTCTTTTCTTCTGACCTTGTCGTGAAGAGTACACTGAGCCATCTTGTCAAGTATGTTATATCTCTACGTAATCACTGAAACGTTGTTGACAGTGTCTTACAGCGGACTTTATACGTGTATCATGAACAACTGTGATCCTTTCTTTGAACAGATTGAGAAGTCCATGGATGACTTTATGGCAGTCCGTTCATTCAAGGACCCCAAAATTCCGACCAAGGATCCGATCGGAAGCCAAGTACTTGCCTCTTTGGCTGGTATTCTTTTCGAGTATGTACAATCTGATGTTACTCGTCTTGGTAATAATTGCATTTTATGAAGATGTTTAACGCGCTTTAAGAACTCTTCTGCTACACACCCCAAGTTGAATGACATTGTCCGGCGTTTCCAAGCTTGGCAGGACTCATGGATTACTGGAATATCTGCTTCACCCCCATATTTTGACGATGAGTTTAAGTATACCAGCCAGGCGGCTCGTGATCATATCACAGGTTATCTTAAGGCTAAAGCCAAATGCCTCTCAAATATCGTAGATCGTGAGCAAGCAAAACTCGAGAAAGCTGCGCGAAAAACGAGGCGTCTTTCTAAATTCAATCTTGGTACAAACCAAGATGAAGGCATTTTCTCAGCCCTGCACCTCACGTACGATGGACCAGGCGAAAATTCCTGTTTGGGTGTTCCACGCCACGACAATGACTGGGTCAACATTGAAGACATTCGTATTGCTCCAACGCATGAAGAACTGATCTCTACCGCCACTCCATTTCTGCCTGCTAATTTGTATGGGGCTCCACATCCACATCCAGATGAGACGATGCAGCGATTATTGGACATTCAATTCAGGCTCCTTCGAGAGGAGCTAACGTATGTATCTTCTTTTGCTATCATGTAGGATATCACCTCGAATAACACGAAATCTCAAGGGCGCCACTACGTACTTCTGTACAGCTCGTTCGCGAGGACTTCCTCGGCCAAAGGAAAGGCAATGAGAAGGATAGTCGACTGCATGGAATACTGAAGCAACGCGGAGGAAAATACCGTGGTCTCGTAGATACCCAAGGGACCGTGATGTTCAATGTCTACACCGGCGTGCAGTTCATTTCCCTGATACCAGATCGGCGTGGTCTATCTGTCCGTTTCAGCTTTGACACACCCCCGGGTCGAGCACGTTCATCTCAAGCGAGAGTCCGTCGAGCTTTTTGGGAAGGGATGAGTGGAAAGCGAATGATGCAGGGAGGGCTTATTGCATTGGTCTGGAAATTCGGTCACCAGCTTGATGTCCACCTGGGTATATTGGCGAGCTCTGTAAAGGAGATCACAGAATCAATCCAGGAAAGCAAGGATCGAACTTCCGCCCGAGTCGTTTTTTTTGATCCCGAAATCGAACTTCGCATTCTCAACATTCTCAAAGATGGATGTCTGCAACATGATAGCACTGTGATCATGGTCGAATCTCCTGTCATGTTTGAGGCTATTCGACCGTTCTTGGACACTCTGAAACTTGCTGAGCCAGAGACGATCCCATTTAGTGAGTACCTTGTCCACCGACCCCTCGGATATTTTCGAGATACTGGAGTTTTACCACCCCGTTACGCTCGAAACCCTGGTTTTGCTTACCAGTTGGCACCCTTGTTTTCCCCTGAAGCTGGTATAGATGACCTCAAGCTCCATGTGAATGATCAAGAATCAGTTGCAACTGCCCGTCACCAACTTCGGAGGAGTCGTTTGGATCCAAGTCAAGCGGAAGCTATTGTTGATGCATTGACTCGAGAGGTAGCATTAATCCAGGGGTGAGAACAGCATCCAATCTCATACTCTTGAGTGTGTGCTTAGGACTCACTCACAGACCCCCTGGTACAGGCAAAGTGAGTACCTGGATACTTGGTCCTGAAAGATGCTTGTTTCACTTCAAATAGACCTTTACAGGTATTGAATTACTGCGAGTCTTAATCCGAAGCGCAACGCCAATCTTGATGATTGCTTTTACCAATCATGCTCTGGACCATCTTCTGACTGGGGTTCTCGATGTGGGTATTACGAACAAGATTGTGAGACTTGGCAGCCGCTCGGCCGATGAAAGAATCAAACAGTTTTCAATTGAAGAAATTGAACAAATAGCGGGACGTTCTCGTTTGGACAGGACGTTTGCTTGCGATCACCGAGCACTAAAGGACATCGAGAAAGAAATTCAGAAACTCATGCAAGAATTCTCGCAGACTGCTATCCCCTCAGATGCTATCATCACTTACCTTGTAATACACTACCCAGAGCATGCAGAGCATGTACAATTCCCTCCCTCCTGGATATCTACCATTCATGCTGTATCATCTGCGGACGAGAATGCTGGGTGGCAGACGATTGGGAGCCAAGCCAATGCCAAAAGTGACGGGAGTATCTACTCATTTTGGGAACGAGGAGTCGACCTAGAGTTTCTCTCTGGAATCAATGAACCTCAACTTCCAGGCAATTCATTGCCCCGGGTCCAACCTGAGGCGCTTTTGCCAGGCAACAAGTTCATTCTCCTAGAACAGGAGACCGCAGATGTTTTGGGCGATAATGATGATTCGGATGAAGAAGACCGGCCTTGGCTATCTTCATGGGGTTTCCCCGCAGAAGATGAAAGCTCCACTGTTGTTCTACCCGCTCAGCCTGTAAAATCCCATCTTGTGCCTTCCCGCTCATCTTCCCCTGCAAATTCTCAAAAATCAGATCTCAAAGATCCTGCAGATTTTTTTTCGTCTCATGGATGTGCCCAAATCCCATCTGTTCCTGATAGCAATCGTTCGCTTGACGAGCTTCTTATTGACGGAAATATGTGGACATTCTCCACTGTTGAGCGCAAGAAGTTACATGCCTTCTGGGAACAGCAAGTTCGTGAAAGCGTTTATCTTAGCAACATAAAAAATTTTGAGAGGCTACGGGCTAAGTATATGCAAGCCCTTAAGGTGTACAATGAGGGAAAGGATGAAGTAATCTTACGAATTCCATCGCTTTGACCTTTGACTGACCCACCTGTTCACCAGAATCGTCGCCAACTTCTTAAGAATATTGATATCATTGGATGCACGACGACGGGTATGATCTCCTTGTGCCTGTAGAAATTTTCTGATAAGTAGTCTAGGTGCAGCCAAGCTGACATCTTTGCTCAAGGTTAGGCGTCCTTTACAATGCCAAGATGACTGTTGTTGACCTGTAACAGGGTCTTGGTCCCCGTGTTATGCTCGTCGAAGAAGCGGGTCAAGTATTGGAAGCTCATATTCTGGGTAGTTTGGTACCATCTGTGGAACATCTCATATTGATAGGCGACCCCCTTCAACTCCGGCCTACCTTGAATAACTATAGTATGTGTCCAGAACTCCCCTGTCCTCGACTAATGCTCTATTAGGTCTCTCCATGGACAGCAAGCTTGGGCAGCAACTCTACAAGTTTGATATGTCTCTCATGGAGAGACTGTCATCTTCTGGTTTCCCGATGTCTCAGATAGATGTACAGCGTCGAATGCGCCCCACCATCTCAAACTTGATTAGGCAAGGCCAACAGTTTTCGCCTGACTGCCCTTCGTTGATGAATGACCCAGGAAGACATTGTATCCCAATCTCATTGACCATAAAATTGTCACTTCTTATCTGAATGTTCGAGGATTTGCAAAGAATGTATTCTTTCTATCGCATAGTCACCGGGAGAACGGAGGCGCTGAAGAGTCTTCAAGCAAATACAACGATTTTGAGGTATTACGCTGTTCTGCCAGCTGAACCTTGCTGATTCCAGACACAGGTGCAAATGGTTAGAGACCTGGTGTTGTATCTATTACGGTACGCTATTGGGTTTCAACCTCAATTTCAACCATACCTGCATTACTTGATTAGACAAGGATGTTATTCTCAAGAGGGAGACATTGTCGTCCTTTGTGCCTATCTCGGTCAACTTGCCCGTGTTCGAGATGCCCTCGCCGACCTTATTGCCGTAGTCATCGACGAAAGAGACCAAGCTGAACTTGCTGACCAGGAAGCCGATCAGGAAACCGATTTTAACGATGATACCCATGTAGAACATGTCAAGGTTGCGAGAAGGGTGAGAGCGAAAGTCTAGTCCTATCCAATTTTAAAATTACTCACTGGGTATTCAGGTTCGCCTTCGAACAATTGATAATTATCAGGGAGAAGAAGCCAAAGTAAGATCTTTGTTTGATCTTCCTTCCGCACTGAATCCGACTTTCAGATCATTATTCTGTCCCTTGTGAGGAACGTTGGAAGCACGGAAGACGGACTGCCACGAGAACGGCCAACGATTGGGTTCCTCAAGGTACGGTGCTGTCATCCTTTCACCTGAGCTTACAAAAAATTAAGATATATTGCTCAATTAAGTCCGACAATCGAACGAATGGTGTGTTCCTCATACTGCCAGTCATTACACCTTTGTGATGTTGATGATCTTTAACAGTGGCCCTCTCTCGAGCAAAAGAAGGACTCTTCGTTTTGGGCAACGCTCTTCAGTTGGCTTCAAGGAGCCGCATGTGGCGCGGCGTCATTGATGAGTTAGAACAACAGCAAAGCATTGGGGAAGGATTTCCGATTGCTTGCCATCGTCATCCGGACACCATCAATTATGCTTCTAAGCCTGGTCAATTACAACTCATTGCACCCGACGGTAAATTTTTCTTATACTTCTTGTATCTTTTCCACCTGACTATAGTTGTTATGATCAATCAGGTGGGTGCTTGAAATCTTGCGACGCCAGACTCAAATGTGGCCATAAGTGCCCATATAAGGCAAATTTCGAGTTTTTAATCAAGCTTTGTTCTATCTAACCTTCACGAATAGTGTCATCCAGATGATCCTGGCCACTTGGCCGTGGCTTGTGATCAGAGTTGCCGAAGGTTATGTGAGAGGCGTCACCCATGTAATAGGGCATGCGCCGTACCCTGCGGACCTTGCACTTTTGAAGTTCTAAATATCGAACTCCCCTGCGGCCATACAACCGCATCTCTTCCGTGGTAAGTAACCTAGTTTTCTCTGAGTTGGTGAGTATCTCCAAGGCTGACCGGAGTGCAGTCACTTGCTCGATAAACTCGAAGAGGCGTTTTGTGATGTCGCTGTAATTAGGAATCTTCCGACATGCGAACACAGCGTGGAAATGAAATGTTCAGAAAACCCTTCGCTTTACAAGTGCCCACATCCTTGTGGGGGAATCATGCAATGCTGCGGAAGAACTTGCAACTCAAATTGTCATCAATGTCAAGAAAAAAACGCTGTTTTGCATCCACAAGATTGTTCACGTATTTCGAGAGTATCTCACGTTAATCATTCGTGTCGCAAGGACCTTCACTGTGCACACATATGTAACGGACCATGCTCGCAGGATCATAAATGCGTCACGGTTTGTAAAGAGCAATGCCGGCAAGAGTGTGCTCATGCTAAGTGTAAGGAGTATTGCTCGACTCCGTGTTCACCTTGTCAGGAACCATGCATATGGTGACGATTATCTACTTATACATTCATTCCACTTATAATAAATCCGCAGGAAATGCCCTCACTTTTCTTGTCCTGTGCCATGTGGCTCTGTGAGCAGAATCATTTAGCCATGCTCTGACCATCCTTCACCTCTGACTGCAGGTTTGTGCCCGATTGCCGTGTGATCGACGGTGTGAAACAATGCTCCAGTGCGGTCATCGATGCCCTTCAGGTTTTGTATCCTTAATGACTTGAAATTCTCATGGTCTACTTATTGACTTTTCAGTTTGCGGCGAAGATTGCTCCATTCAGATCTGTCCTCGGTGTGCTCCTGACACCCAAGAATGTGTCGTTGATGTTATTCTTGGGCGGACGCTGGCAGACATCGCTGAAGAAGGAGAATCGTTGGACGAACTTCTCATTACCCTGCCGAAATGCGGACACGTGTTTACTGTCGAGACACTGGATGGCATTTGCGAAATGACTGATTATTACACCAAGAATCAAGGTGGCAGCTGGATTGACCTCAGGACTCCTGTTAGCGAGACAGCTCACGGAGAACGGAAAAAACCTCCGGTTTGCCCTACTTGTCGATCGGCAATCACCTCTCCTCGGTATGGACGTGTTTTCAAGTCTGCCGACCTCGACATATTGGAGAGAAATGTTATATCTCGCATGTCAGCGCAGCTCGGGGACATCTACGAGAAGATGGACAAGATATCCAAAACTGATTTGGAGACTAAATTGGCCCCAAAGGCATCTGTGATTCAGGCCGAAGCTGTGGCTACAGCCGAGGTACGAAGTGCCCGGAAAGGCCATATGAAGGTCCAGAGGCTTCGATTAGCTGAGAAAACGGAAACCCCCCTTCCAGCAGCCACTTTGGATCCCGGAAATAGAGATCTTTTCCTTGTATCTCCCAATGTTGCAGACGCATGGAATAGGACGGTCAAGCCTTTGGTGCAACTATATGGGCATGCCACTAAAGTTGCGGCAATGCGACCCGCGCATACTAAGGCATGGGAAGCATCTTGGTCCTATCTTGTGGAGGAAGAGATGAAGAATGCTGTTGCAGATCCGGCGAGGGCACCCAGAAACCTCAATCAATTCGCAATGCAGATGGCGAGGAGGAAAGTCGGTCTACCTCAGCCTCGTGCCGATAAAAGATTTGTAGTCGAGGCATTTTGGGTCACAATCAGAGTCCGATTCATCCTCGCCCATTTGGCGTGCTCATGGTTGACTCCGGCCGGCAAGAACAAAAACTATGGATCTACGCAGTTGAAAATGTGGGCTCTATTCGCCACCTTTCTGCTTGAAGGCTGTAGACGGGATGCAAATATCGCGTACAAGATTGCAGAAGCATCTGAAACCCGTCGCCAGATGACCACCTCGCAATTACTGATTATGCGTCTTGCTTTTGAGCTCCATCGACTTGACTATAAACTAGCTCAGGAGAGCGGCACTATCAGGGAACGGCGTCAGGATCTTGCAGATAAAACATCAGCTGGTGCGCTGAAAGTAAACAAGGATATTCAGCGCATTGTTGATGAGCACAAGAGGATTCTTCCCAAAGATATGAAGGATTGGCTGCAGCAGAACTTCGTCGACACAGCACTTTCAATCCATCAAGAATGGGAGAAACTAGGTAAAAGTATCCGGCAGGACACTTTTTATGAACCTGTGTCTTTAGACGAGAAGATGGATGTGGTCAAAGCCCTGAACTTCAGTGGGTGATCCTTCGTAACGTCGAGTCGCAGCTTTTTAATTGCCTTTTCAAGCGCATGGAGGCCATTTTTATAACTGCCCTAATGGCCATACTTTCATTATAACAGAGGTATGCCATCCATCGTATTAGTTCATCTAACTCATGTCTTGATGTACATAGTGTGGCGGTGCGATGGAAGAGGCGCGATGCCCAGAATGTAACGAGCCCATTGGAGGCACTAACCATTCTTTGAATGCGACAAATACACGAGCGACCGATTTTGAAACGATAGCAAGAGAAGCAGGTGCTCAACCAAGTCCATGGACTTGGGGTCGATGAATTCTTTGCTTACATATACGTATTATGTAACAAAGTAGGCAGCTCAGAAACTTGCTTGTACATACAAACTTTTTTTATCAATTGATTCTGTGATCGGTGACTAGTCGGTCCGGGGGCCAAGGAAGAACGGACCTCCGTGAAATCGTACTGCCTACTACTGCCTGGTCACTTCCAAATGTCGTTCCAAGGTCTCATTTCTGGTTCAGAATGCGCTGTCCCTTCAAATCCGCTCTCTCAGGTTCTAAAGCACACCGAAGGGGACCGCAGCCTTCAACAAGTAGCTTCTTCTCTTCAGCAGTTTCACTACCCAGACTAATCGACAATTTCTTAGGACAGATCGACAGGTGCATCTTCCTCTAGGGTAAGCTGGATTGTTTCAGGACTTATTTCTTCTATACATGCTGTTTCAATAGCTTCACCAACTCCCGGCAACCACTCCTGTCGTCGCAAATCAGCAGGATGTGACTCTGGCGCGACAATTTTTCGCGGGAGACACTCAGAAAATGGGTCCTGCCCTTTCGTATATACCATCTTACGCCGCCGATTTGTCCAGAGTCAATAATGTAGCTGGAGGTGCAAGTGAACCCTGGGCTCATGAGCAACAACAACAATTTCGCGTGCTTGAGGAATCTAAGGGGCGAGCTGCATGGGCTGCAGAATTTGGGGCCTCATCTCAGTTGCCTTCGCCTCCCCAACAAACGCACCAACCTACATCAGTTCCCTCAGATTGTATGTTACCTTGTATCCAAATACCCTTTTCTCCTCTAAATCAGCCTGATAGATCAACACCGAACCACATACATGAATCCGATAGGCTCTTATGGAACTTCTTTACCCATGGCAATGAGTTTTGGATTCATGCAGCCAAGTTTGAATGTCTCTGATGCCATCGGTAAGGGGAAGGGCAAGGCTCGAGAGGTCGATTTTGAAGCAGCGTTTGCCCAAGTGGCTGCTTCTTTATCGCCCGTTCAAGAAACGGTTTCAGGCATTGTAGAGATCCCGGATGGCGTTACCGAGCTTGAGGATGCCGTGAAAACTGTGTCCCTGGAATCTTCCACTGCCGAGACGGACTTCAGGCAGTGAGTGTTGTGCTCTTCGTATACAAATCCAATGATTCATAGCTTTTGTTAGAGTTTGGGATCATCTTCAGAATTCAGATCTTCCTCCGCCAAAGGAAGATGTGGCAAAATGGGAGGCTGAATTCAATCAATTGATGTCTGATCAACGAGACGAATTGGACCACGACTATGGTTCAACAATGCAAAATTCTTGGGAAAGTGGTGTGGGCGATTTTAACGGGACCAACTTTGGAGAACAGCCCTTGAAATTCGACGCTGAGGGTATTCCCATTCTTGGGAAGTATGTATTCGGTATGTATTCCTTACGTCCTCACATTCACAAATCTGTTTTGAAGCTTAAGGGTAGAATCGAACAACAAGTACATGGATCCCTCAATCACTCGGTCCTTGCTCAATGATGCCAAGGCTCTACTGGAACAAAACGGTTCATTGTCAGAAGCCGGCCTTCTACTCGAAGCGGCAATACAGAAAGGCGAATTGGGAGAAGGGGGATATGAGGCATGGATATTGTTGGGTGAAACACGAGTTATGGATGAACGTGAGGAAGCCGGTATGCGATCACTCATGGAGGGTGTTAAGCTAGCAGAGGCGGCTAACGGCGATGGAGCTGGCATGTTGGTACGTCAGACCAGTTAATTTTACTCTGTCTATCATGAACATATCGCATCAGTCACTCGCCATCTCGTTCACAAATGAATCCTATGACCGTGCCTCTCATACGATGCTTCTTCGCTGGCTGAGAGCCAGATATCCCTCCTTGGAAGTCCCACAGTCTACCATTCAAGCAATGACAACAAATTCGTCGTGGGACACTCACAATCGCATTACCGAATTGTTCCTCACGTTGGCTCGCTCGCAACATGCGGAAGGAGTACTTGACCCTGATGTCCAAATTGGCTTGGGTGTCTTGTTCTACACAAACGGCGAATACGATAGAGCGAAAGATTGCTTTGAGAGTGCCTTGACAGTTCGGCCCAAGGTATGCTGTTCTAAAATACGCACAAAACCGCACTTCAACTGGTGGCAGGATTATACGCTCTGGAACAGACTTGGCTCCTGCCTCTCGAATGGAAGCAAGCCTGAGGAGGCCTTGGGTGCCTATCAGCAGGCTCTCCAGCTTCGACCAACTTATACTCGCGCCATCTATAATGTCGGTGTTGCTTGTACGTCCTTACCTTCTTTTCCTTTATCAGCGCCAAGAGTCTTACGCATGTATTTGAGGTCTAAATATTGGTGCTCATAGAGAAGCAGCAGAACATTTTCTTAGTGCACTCAACCTACAGGAATCAACTAGTGGAGATACCAGTGATCAATTATGGTTCACGCTTCGTCGATCGCTTATAGCAATGGTAGATTTTGCAACACTAACTTGATCTTTTTTGCTGATGATGAACAGGATCGACCCGACTTGGCCGAACTCGCAAAACCAGAGGCCAAGAGCAAAATCGAGATTTTTCGAAAGGAAGGTTTTGACTTCTGAGTTGTAAATTACAGCATTCGTGAACTCACCGGATAAATCTAAGCTGACCTAACCTCTGAGGATTTGCTGTAAATAGAATAAAGTTCTGTCTTTGGTAGATTTTGTGAAACCCGTCTGCAACCCGACCTTTACTGTTGAATACCATCCGTGTTAGATGCATCTCAGATTAGGCATATGTATAGTGCAGAACACTTTAAGGCGGCCTGTCAGGACATGTCAGGGCTGGGGTCAATCTTGGGTTTCGGACCGAGAGAAAAAAAAATTAAGAAGGAACCTTGGTGGTGGTGGTAAAAATAAAAAATGAAAAAACCCGAGATTTCCCCTGTCACGTGATAAAATCCAGATTTTTGGGGAAAAAACCAACTATAGACACAGAAATTTAGCCTGGCAAGGCCCAAAAAAGTGCAGTGCAAGCAAAACGACAGAGGGCAAAGGGAGAACCAGGTTTTGGCTCTGGGTACACGTCGAGAAAACAACAGATCCTGATTTCGAGCTTATTCCGTGCTTTCTTTTGCAAGATATGGCGATACGCGATACGGGATACGGATACTTCCAGATCTGCGCCTATCTGCGCTCTTGTTTACTGTTTTGCACTGCACTATCTCCAGTCGGCATCGTCACTTTGCCGTTTCAAATTTCAGGCTCCGCCCGACAGTATTCTCTCAAATTCAATCTCAATCGCGTTTTCCAATCAAAATGTTTGATGGTCAACTCCGGCATCGTCAAGAAGGGACTCGACGAAGACGGGGTCTTTTTCCTCAATTCAAATGGGTAGATGTTTAATGAGAGAAGAACAAGTATCTGACAAAGTGGCATTTAAAAAAACAGTAATTGTTGAGAGATCAGAAAGTGCCGACTGAGTCTGCCGATTACAGTAGGAGTACGGTACGTATGACAGCCGATACACATAGCAAAATTCGGCCAATGAGCTGATGCTCGCTTTGTGTCACACGGGTGAAATAAAGACTTTTTTAGCGGTTAGTCAGGAGGGCTCTCTGAGCGCAATGCGCAAGTCTCGTCGCGTGACCTCAGCTGACTAGAGCCGTGATTTCTAGTTCTAGCAGAACAAAATCACCTTACCATCGCTCTCTAGGTAGGCAGCATATTTAATTCCTTCTACTCTCAACAAATACCTTACCATCGCTTTATAGTAATCTAGCGACGTAGACTTGTGTTTTCTCGCTACCCATCCACCTCTCCCACTTATTAGATAGCCATAGTGTCACGCCATCAATAGTATCGGCCCAGGATTGGTCTCGTGAAAACGTAGTTTCAACCCGAATAACCTGATTGGCTGATGTTCACATTTCCCGTCGGCATTATACG